>BJCM01051232.1:7423-23622 GCA_018326385.1 Flaveria bidentis | reverse complement strand
TGATGATCAGAAGACTGTTGTGTCTTACTTCTACAACAAGATCATTGCCAGAGTCAAGGAGCTTTCTGTTTTGAAGGATTGATTACAAGGATCTAAGCCTAAGGGGGAGTATTGTTAGATCTAGGACTTATAGGTCTAGATCAATTTGTATAGGCTTAGAACTTTAATCAATTCTTGTAATAAATATTTGTAATTGTCATTTATTATGCATGCATTAATTATATATGCTAACCCATATATGTGTGTTATGGATAATTGTAGGTACAAACATTAGTCTTGGTCAATTTATGAAATTGACCCAAGTGTAAGAAACATCTACGGATGAACATTTTGTTCTTCCGTAGATATGTTTCTTACAAGTAACATTACATCCAAAGATCTTCTGCGGATGAACAACCAGAACTGAAGAACAAGTTTGCTTCGAAAGTAGAAGTTTTCTACGGAAGAACAAGATTCCTACGGAAGAACAAAACGTCTACGGAAGAGCAAGACTTCTACGAAAAACAAACTCCTATGGAAGACACTATTCATGCGGAGTCCAAACACTTGTATAATGCAAGTGTTACAAGTCAACAAGTCAACAAGGCAATTATGCGAATCCCAAGAAATCCGATGATTCCTTAACTGACACAAATCAAATCCCAAGAGATCCGGTGTTTCCTGTAACAGAAACATCATTGTCTATATATATGGATCCTAGGTTTCAATTCAAGGACGATTGCTTTTAGACGATTGATTGAACAACAACAGCAATAGCAATATGACAATCACCGTCTCTCAATCAAACCCTAGCAGTCGTCACATCATAACAAACTATCTTTCATTCATTATTTTGTAATCATTAACATATTTTAATGAAATACATATTATTCATTAATTGTGTTTCTATTAGTGTGTTCTTGAATATTTATTAATAATTACAGTTATTACAAACAATTAAACCAAATTAACGTTGATTCCGCAAACGTTGACTTGCCATCAACCGATACTGATAATTCCTGATTGCGATCCTTGGATTCACAACCCCCATGTGATTCTTCAGTAGAAATAATTGCAAATGCACTTTTGATAGTGGGTAGGGGATCTTTTGATAGAATATTTGACCTCAAGGGTTGATATACTTCATCTAACCCCATTAAAAATTGCATTAGCTTTATATTCTGATTAAAACTACTTATACTTTTAGATGCATTGAAAGTACACACATGAAGATTAGTTAAAGAATCAAATTGACGCCAAATAGAATTCAACTTACGATAATAATCTGATATAGACATTCCATTCTGAATAGTTGTTGAAACTTTTTGATGTAAACTAAATATGATTGAACCATCTAACTTTGAATAAGTTTCTTTTATTCTTCCCAAACATCAGATGCAATTTGTGAAAAAAATTAACCTAAAAACAACTCTTCAGAAATGAAATTAAGTATCCAAGATAAAATCACTGAATTACATCTTTCCCACTGTTAAATTAGCACATCATCATTTTCTGGTATTTTACAAGTTCTATTGATAAATCCTATTATATTTTTAACCTTCAATGCCAGTTCCATTGAGTTAGCCCAAACCTGATAATTTTTTGTCCCTTTCAATTGTATACTTACTATTGATAATACACTGGTATCACTCGAATGTAAATACAAGGGATTACCAAAATCAAGTTTACTTATTAACGTGTCATTTATGGTATGTTCTGATTCACTAGACCTAGAGCTATTAACAGGACTTGTAACATCACCCATGACTAAAGATCAACCAAAAATTACTTATAGCAATCAATCAAATGTGCTAGATTATGCAAATAGCACAAATATAACCAATCTAATCATAAATCCACAATCAACACAAAGAATCAATTCCAGCCCTCCTAACTCGGTCCAAAGTATGCCAATTAGTTATGCTAGACGAGTTATACATGCAACTAAAAGAAAGAATAGAAAATCACTTATAGTGCTTTCAAGTAGACAAGAACAAAACTAGAACCACTTACAGAGATGTTAATCAACTGAAGAGATACGGGAACAAGACAAGAACCTCTTTTAGGTGAACTTGAGAGATTCGTTCCAAATGAAACACAATGTGTTGATTCAAAATAGAGCCACGATAAGAACTGGTAGACCGATCTTCAACAACAACAAAATTTGTAACGAGCCACCAAATATAATCTGACGATATCGTGCAAACTCCAGAATCGCTATCTTCAAGAACCAAATATGAGATTAAGCTCAGATATAACAACAATCGACAATTTGAAAACCCTAGTAGAGTTGTAAGTCGTTTTTGAACCCAAGATCACGAGCCAATGGCTCTGATACCATGATGAAACAGGTATGAACAACTCATAACTCGAACGCAAAATGATTTTACAGATCGAAGAAAGAAAGAAAAAACTAAAAACCCTACATCAACATGAATCTGTTATGATGAAGTATTAAGACTTCAAGATTAACAAGATGAAAGACTACAAAAATATTAGTAGCAAGATGCTACCGTGAATTAGATAATCTGCAACTAATGGATATGAAAGTAGGGTTTCAATGAATGAAAAGAGGAAGAAGATAAGCAATGAACAACTGGGTAAAAATCAAGACCTCTAACCCAAATTCAGTTAACCATAAAGTCTTTATACTCCAACTAATTTCCATCTACAGCCCCTCAGCAACTTACTTCTTATCACATTCACAACTTTAATCCTCAAGACTATAACTTCAAGCCTAAGACATAGAAACAAAAATAACACAATTAGTCACCTAAAAACATAAAACTACATGTCGAGTACGTGAATTGTGTAATTAAGAAATATATCACTTATATATATTTTTTTATCAAACTTGAGGATCGGTAGTAACAAAAGTTACTACTAAATGTCAATAGAAGTTACTACATACTGAGTAATAAAGTTACTACTAATATTTAAATGGTCGTTAATAACTTAGTTGCTACTAATGGTGTTACTACTAATATAACTGATAACAATAAATTGTTATGACAGACGAAAAGCTCATAGATCCAACAATAGCCATCTATCGTGATGCATTTTCATGAAGCATTGTGTTGGTACATCGCAACATTAAAACCCCTACCAGTGGTTTGATTTTGGATTGCAAACGTATACGAAATTTCATATAAAAGTATACACTCACTCTTTGAAAGAAACTTTATCTTATTTGATTTATTCTTTATACAACAAAAAAAAAACAAAAAGAAAACACCCTTAATATGAAAGAGTATATCCTCAACTCATAAAGCATCAAGATTTCTAGAAAAATTAAACAACCGTAACATCTGAAAATAGATCTATAACTAAAAGTACTAAAGTATGACAATGAATAAGTTAAATTTTGTTTGGTTGTTGGGAAAAATCATATGTGATACTAGTAGAAGATGGGTGGGTCCGAACCTAAATATCATTTTAATGTGTCGTGCAAGCACATGATCGTAAATGATGGCCGGTGGGCGAATTGTTGTTTTCTAACCAATGGGGACAATAATGATAATAATATAATTTTGTAGATTACATGTTTGATATGAAGATGTTTTTAGAGTAAACATATATATTGTTTCAAAATAGATTTATTATTTGATCATAAGACGTAATTAAATGAACTTGATATTAGTTGTTAAAATTTGTTATTATAAAAACGTTATTCTTAAAAAAAAGTCAAAAATAGGACCTACGTTAATCTCCTCTCTTCAATTGCGTACAATAATAGCTTATGAATATGGCCCATGTCGACAAACAAGACTTGCATTTTTCTACCTACTTCCATTAACATTTCGCTGTATTCATTATTTAGAGGTTACGATGTCACGTTGTAGATATTTTGCAATAAGTTTAGAAATGGAACATTTGATATTATTTTGTGCAACTTTCACATCACATGTCTAGAGGGATCCTTTTAATTAGATCGAAGTTCCAAGTATTACTGTATTAGGGTCAATTTACATGGGCCCTTCACACCTTGACCCGGGTTCTACCCGGGTTTTCCCCAACACAACCTGGTATAAACCCAATTTGTTTTTACCATTTCTCTCTCTTGAAATCGAATTGGACAATGGAACCTGGTCCAACCCAATTTGGTTTTTTTTTTATCAAAACCTGAACCGCGGTTGAACCTGACCCAGTTTCAAGTTCAACCTCACCCAGTTTCAAAACCTGGTTTGTGCACCTCTAGTTAGGGTTAAGCCCTTTTTGTCTCTTATGAAATATAACTCTCGTTCATAAAAAAAATAGATTATCTCCTACCACTTGCCTTTTCCACGTACTATGCATTACATAGTGTGTAACACCTAACCCTTCATACCACCAATATTGTTTGTTTTGTCTCTGAGTAGATCATGGATTTGCTTTTAGTTGTTAAGGTGAAAACTTCCCAGGGAGGTCACCCATCCCTGGATCGCTATCATCCGAGCATGCTTAACTATGGAGTTCTCCTCTCATCTACAACCAATACGCCCAAAAAACGTTAGTGATATTAGAGCCCATACATTCCTTGTAAACCAGGAATCTTTACTGTCTACGGCCGATGTGGGATTTATGTAGGGTGTCACAATCAACCCTCCTTTGGACTCATCGTCCTCTATGAGCCCGAGAAGTCACCATCCTCGATGAGGTATGTCCTACATCCAGAACAGGACATGAGTAACTCTAATACCATTATTATAAATCAAACAAAAAAACTCAACCCAAAAGACTAGTCTGATGGGTAAGGGAACCCATTTGACCAATGTTTTCAGAACCGGATCGGACGTTGAACCGAAAACCTTACTGGTTTGGTGGTCGGACCGGATTTAAGAATCTGATGACGTTATAATTATATATATAGTATATTATATAATATGGGGAGAGTTCCATTGAAAACTATGTTATAAATGAAAATCATGAAAACTAAGGGTTACATATATGTAAGTACATGTTACAAAGTATACAAATAATAGTTACGTATATGTAGGGATTATGTAGATATACGTACGTGCTAACAAGTGTACAATTAAAAATTACGTATATAAAACTCATATAACTTTCGTATACATAAGTCGTTTCGTCATCATTGTCATTCCTTGGAGTTTAAACTAAATAATATATAATGAATTCAAAAAATAAAGTTGAATTTTACTTAAATATATTTTAAACAATAAAAAGGTCGACTCAATTATAAATTATTTGATTGGGAAGTGGTGGTTTTCACGGTTTTTATTTATAAACATGGTTTTCATTTGATCTCTCCCCTATATAATATAGTATATATTTAATTAAATATAAGTAATTTATATATGATTTATATATATAGTATAGTTATATATAAAACTTAACTGTATTTGTATATACAACACACTAATTTATGGTTCAACACCTCGTTTTTACCCATTAAATTAAAAAAATCCAAAATCCCGAATCAGTCCGGTTTCCCGGTCCAACCACCGGTTCGGGACGAACCAGCCTGTTCGACCAAACAAAAACGAACCATTGCAGACCGG
The DNA here is from genome assembly GCA_018326385.1 of Flaveria bidentis. Taxonomy (NCBI): domain Eukaryota; kingdom Viridiplantae; phylum Streptophyta; class Magnoliopsida; order Asterales; family Asteraceae; genus Flaveria; species Flaveria bidentis. Next base: position 18,142 of record BJCM01051232.1, on the reverse strand, counting down.
ACCAGCCACCTGACTGATCCCCGGTTGAACCAGTCGGACCGGCTGATCCGATCCGGTTGTAAGAACATGACATTTAGCCTATAAATCTCACATCAATTGCCTATACAACCAATGTGGGACAAGTCCCATACCTTGTAATGGTTTCGGTCCATAACATAGGGGGCTATTTAGCAGCCTCTTAATCAACCTCTTAATGGTTCAGATGTCTGAATGTTTCAACACTTAATGGTTCAACGCTTAATGGTTCAGACTGTTTGTTTCGCGAACACATGTCTGAGTGGTTAAGATATTTACCTCTGAATGGTTAAGCATTATACTGGTGTTGAATGGTTAAGAGGTCTAATGCTGAATGGTTAAGACATATTATCTGAATTGGTCAGCTATTTGTCTCTAAATAGTTAAACGATATACTAGCTCTAAATGGTTTAGACCTTTTAATGGTTCAGACCTCTTATTGGTTAAGCACTTAATCATTCAGAAGTTGTTAAACAACCCCTTACTTGAGTGTCAGAATTCCCTTGAAGCTGTGTATCCCGAGCCCTCTAACAAGTTTTGCATGTGGAGTAGTGAGCACAATGATTTGAGCGGACGAAGTTGATCACATAGTTTTTAGATGGGATTGTCTTCTCTTCAGTGATTGAGTATCTAATCGAAGCTCTAGGGGTCATAATTTGCTTCAATATTAGCACCACCCATAAGACTAACAGCGAACACATATCATTTGTTCATGGCAAACTTTCATATATGATGATTTGTAAATCTACAACCTTGAGATTTTTTGTGAGAGATGTCTTTTGTCTTAAAAGCGACTAGGGCAATTTTTGTACCAATAAATTCTAGATCTTGGCCCTTTCAAGTTTTATATACAAATGTAGTATCATCTGCCTATAGATGGATGTGCTTTTAAGTTCTTTTGTATATAGTCACTCTCGAGTGATATATGTGTTTTCTGAATATACAGCCTTCTATTTCGTGAATTCTAGAGCAGCACCCTTTAGATCTATTTACATATTATATTTATCTTAAGTTATCCAGATCGATATTTTCTATCTTTTTCATGTTACACCCAGTTTCGATGAACTACTCATCGAGACTCTTAAGTTACCGACTAATGTTTTTTTTATCTAGTGAGCACTAAAAGAACCATTCTCTTACTTTTTATCACCTCTGCTTTCCATATTGTGATATATATGAAGGGACGAATTTTTCCATCATTCGTATGTCCATCAATAGTCACTATGATGAGACTAGACACATGAAAAGAAACTACCAAAAGTATCTTATTGAACCGGGGATGTTAGATATTTAAACATTTCACGTGTCTATGTGATAGAACTATATTTTGTTGTTGTTATAGTTGTGTATTGATGTACTAGGTTTGATACTCACATTTAACTATTTGCAAGAATCAAAGAGAACTGCAAAATTGAAGCAAGCAATTTGGATCTCAATGTTGGCAACAAAGTAGGTGTCGCTTTTTGAAAGCAGTAGAATATTCTAATTAAAGAAACTACCAAAGTAGGTGCCGCGGGTCTCTTTTGGGTTTAGTTTTTTAATTAATTTTGATTTGCACGTTGTAAAAATATTATGTTAAATAACGAAAGAGTAAGAGTCTCAAATAAAATACTTTAAAAAAACAACAGATTTAGAAACAAGTTTAACTGATTTTTAGGATAATTAAGAAATTACGTTTTATATTTTGTACTCTTATATTTTTATAAAAATTCCTCAAATATTTGTTGTTACTTGTTAGTTGATAATAATACTAAACCTCTAAAATCATCCAAATTTATATAATGTTAATTTTCTATTATCTATATTCTGTTTTTTACAAATAAATAAGATTTGTAATTTGCTTATATATTTAATGCATTGGAGTCTAAGGATTATTTTTTGTTATATCAAATTGTCTTATATTTGAGCTAAACAAACAAAAGAAGAAAGTGTTAATTTATAAATAAGAACAAAAATTTAATTAGTTATAAAAGTTGTGGTCAAAGTATGAGATTTAGTTTTTCGTTGCGCTCGCTGACCACTTAGATTAATTTATACCATATAATAAAAAACCACATGTCATTATTCTACCACATCAAATCACAGTGTTGATTTCTCGTCTCTCTCTTATAATAAATACGAAAATTATAACAACAATCAATTTAATATTTCTTTATTTCTAAAATATGTTAAAAAAACATATTTATATTTGTGTTTCTTGTCTCTCTCATATTAAATGATAAATATATTTAAAGTAAGTAAATTAAATTATCAAACACCTAAAATATAAATATTTTTATTTTGTCAATAAGTCCTAGATCAACTGCTTTAGGAGTAAATACTCTATGACTTTTCAAAGTGGAGGTCATGGTTGGAGTCTCACTATGTGCAATATGCTTTTAGTGGGCCAAGAGTTTTACCACAGTGAGCCTTTTAGGTGGTGGGTTTCCCTTGGAATGGTGAGCGAGCCAAGTCACCAGCGCTGTCTGTGTTCGCGGATGTGGGTGACCTTTCATCAATGGGTTTACCCGGATGACCAGGCTTAAAAATTATTCGTTGGCCGTTCAAAATAAATAAATAAATAAATATTCTTATTTTACTACTTTATTAATGCATACTAAGTTATACGATTTCAGACATATTTTATCTTTAAATATAAAATAATAATTTTTAATTTCATTATTTGTTATAATTTTTAGATATTCATTATATTTTTATTTTATCAATAACTAATAACATCTAGAAAATAAGATATTCATGAAACTAATAGTTTTGACATGTATTATTTTTTTCACTCATATAATACATGAGTTTTAACCTAGTATATATTATAACTCAATGAGTTGTTTACGTAAATAATGTTTTTGTTACTATTCTCAAGAAATAATATTTTAGCTTATATAGATGATGTCTTCTATATCAATACACGACCTTACAATTAAAATAGTAATGTCAATATGTAAGAGGTTCACACAATAAGTTAATATATGCATAGAAAAACCTATCTATGGAATCGTTGACTTGGTAACATAAACAAGAAAGCTTATGAAAGCTCCAGATTGATACTAGAAAGAAGTTATTTGATGTTTGCAAGTCTTGTCCTAGTGGTAAGATGATAAAAATAACGTTTACCTATAAGGGTGAGGGGACTTTAGATCTATTAAGTCTCATGTATATTTATATGTGTGGTTCTTTTAATACAATGTTTTGAACTAGTGAAAGATATTTCATATCATTACTAATGATTCTTACAGACATATATATGTTTACGTGTTGAAAATTAAATATAAACACTTTGAAATGTATAAAGGTATTTAGAATGAGATATATAATCAACTTGTAAAAATGATAAAAAGCCATTCGATAAATAGAGATAATGAGTGGATAAGTTACGACTCTAATTAATTAACATCTCAAGAGATGTAGGATTGCTTCACAACTGACTCCACATGAAACACCACGACATAACAGGTTTGCTTGAAAGCATAACTGAACTTCACAACTGACTCCACATGAAACACAAAATTACCTTTGGTTTACTAGTTAATTATTTGTTTACAAGTTTAGGATTATTTGATAACTAGTGAATATTGTAAAAACCATGAAACTAATATCAATAGGTCAAAATTTTTTAATCTTATATTATTTTACACACAGTTATATATGTTTATATATATTAAAAATCATAAAATAGCATAAATACCATCAAACTAATGTTTGCATATTTTTTTAGAATTTTTATTTGTTTAGCTATATATGTGTAAAAAGTATAACCTATATATGACTTAAACATATGTAGATTACAAATTAATTCATTGTTTCTTTTTGAACCTCAAAAGAGATGCCTCTATATTATACTTCAATCATTTAATTATATTGAACATATAAAAATTTGTGTGTTAATAGATGTTATCGAAATTCTAAAGATATTTGTGAGTTCTTAAATGATTTTAACCCAATATTTACGTTAGTAATCTAGGTTGTGTATTCAATCTACATCACATACATTTTCCTATACTTATATTTACCAGGTTTAATCCTCATGGCTATTATATTATACTATATCAATATTTTTATATCAATATGTTTTTAACAAACATGTACTTTATAAATATTATATAAATGTTACATTATTTCCAAAAAGTAATTTAATTTAATGATTTTTTCTACAAATAACGACTATAACAAAACATACGAATCGAATCTCATAGCTTTCATGATTTGTCAAAATCAAGCATTACCAAATTCAACAACCTCGTTATACATTTCACCGCCCAGTTAGATATAAAAATGTGAATAGTAATAAACCAAAATTAATAAACTCTAGATCAATTGGTTTGGTAGAAAATATCCTATGACTTTTCAAAATGAAAGTTGTAGGTTCGAGTCTACTTAATGGGCCAGAGATTATATCACATTGGGTCTTTGGGTGGTAAGTTTTCTCTAAAATGGTAGGCGGATCGTGTTACTAACAATGTCTGTATTCGTTGACGTGGGTAATCTTTCGTTAATGAGTTTACCCCTGATAACCAAACTTAAAGTATTCGTTGACTGTTAAAAAAATAATAAATAAAACTAAAACTAAATGATAACATATATTGTATTGTTAAATTGCATAGTTTTACTTGTAAATTCAAGTCGAGGGACCGACCAGATTAGCCCACTAACCACGTCATCGGACCGACCACGGACCATGATGACAATGTGGTTAGAAATCATTCGTCTTGATTTCCCATCGATATAGACGCGTGTGCGAATCTTTAGCCCTTTTGCGCGTACAGTTTACCCTTCACATAAAAGTAACAAAGATTATCGAGTCGTTTTTTCATAAATGCTCTGCTCTTTCGCACATTCATCGCACCATGGTCCGTAGCCCAAAGTCTCCCCTCATTCTTTCTTCACCCTAACAACAGCTTTGCTCTCTTCACAAGCAAAATACCCAATTTTACACCCCCCAATTTGATCAATTCAACTGTCAAAACAGAGTCTTTAATCTTCATCTTGGGGTAACTATTGCTTTAGTTTGATCTTTTAATTCTTGGGTTCTTAGATGTTTCTTGTGGTGTTTCTGATTATTGATTGTGAAATCTTACATCTTGATGATTTCTTGATTGGTTTTTGATCTTGATTTGCATTTCTGGTGATGGGTTTTGTAGGATTTCTTGATTTGTGGTGATTGGTTTCTTGAAGGAGGAGAGGATGTCTAAATTCGAAGGAGTTCTTGTGTCTGATCATTGGCTTCAAAGTCAGTTCACACAAGTTCAACTTCGAAGTCTGAAATCCAAGGTGTGTTCTTGGGCCTCCGTTTTAATCGATCTTGAATTGGATGATGAAATTGATTGATTTTGTTTGGATGCCCATTTCGATTGAAGATTGATTCTTGAATCTTGTTGTTGGTTTTGGTTGATTTTGTAGTTTATATCATCAAAGAATCAAAATGGGGAAGTTACAGCTACAGATTTGCCTGTTTTGCTTGCGAAATTGAAGCCTTTTAGCGAGATGTTTAAGGAGAATGAAATAGCGGATTTGTTGTCTAAATCTGGTGTGGATATGAGCAATGGGATTGACTTTGAAGGATTCTTAAGGGTGATTATCATTTCTTTTGCTCATTGAAATTGCATTGATTTTGTTATGAATATGCATTCATCACATTGATTATTGTACAGGCTTACTTGAATCTACATTCACAAGCTGCTGCGAAATTGGGCAATTCGAATAATTCGTCTTCATTTCTTAAAGCAACAACCACAACTCTACTCCACACCATAGATGAATCAGAGAAAGAATCTTATGTTGCTCATATTAATAGCTATCTTAGAGATGATCCATTTATGAAGCAGTTTCTTCCCATAGATCCAGCTACCAATGCCTTGTTTGATCTAGCTAGAGATGGTGTTCTTCTATGGTATTCAAACATTTTTATTTAAAATTACGATACGAACACATGCGCCTATCGGTTATGTTGGTTTTGATATATCATTTTCTGTTATAATGTAGTAAGCTTATTAATGTTGCGGTGCCTAATACGATAGATGAACGGGCTATTAACACAAAACGAGTACTCAATCCATGGGAAAGAAATGAAAATCATACTCTTTGCCTTAACTCTGCTAAGGCTATAGGATGCACAGTAGTGAATATTGGCACCCAGGACTTGGTTGAGGGAAGAGTAAGTTATTATTATGGTTTATTTGGAGTTATATATGTATATCAATGCTTATAGTTTTGAAAATCTTACTTCTTGTTTTGTTGATTTTGCAGCCTCATCTGGTTCTTGGCCTAATCTCTCAGATTATAAAGGTGGGTTGTTTATAAAAGTTACTATTTATATCTATATATATAAGAGTATTTTGTTTGCAAATCTTAGGTTCTTGTTATTGCTTGTGATTTTGACACCTTCAGATACAACTTCTGGCGGATCTTAACCTTAGAAAGACACCTCAACTTGTGGAACTGGTGGAGGACAACAATGTAAATCTTGATCTTTTGTTATATATCTTCTCAATATGCTAAGGACATTTGCAATTTTGTTTTACTTGGGTGAATTATTTGTATTTATAAATAAAATGTTGTCATTATTAATATGTAGGATGTTGAGGAGCTAATGGGATTAGCACCTGAGAAAGTCCTATTAAAATGGATGAATTTCCATCTTAAGAAAGCAGGTTACAAGAAACCTGTCACAAACTTCTCGTCTGATCTAAAGGTAACTGCTCCCATTCGGTTGTGCTCAATGACATTTCAGTTGTAGTATTTGTTAGGCATCTTTAGTTATTTACACACACACACACATGGACACAAACAAATTGAAAGCAGAACACAAGTGATTTAACGTGGTTCTGTCGGTGTGACCTATGTTCACGGGTTGCAAGTGCTCAGGGAATTACAAAAGGCCCGACCATCTATTTGTAATCATTGGATTAGGTTTACAGCTCCGGGGTCAAGAAATGTTAAAATTTAGACAAATTGCTTAAGATAAAGCGAGATAACAGGGGGCTAGGGCCAGCCGCCTTTCAGCGCCTCTGCCTAGGCTGGTAAACCTTTGCGAAGGCTCCACACCCAACAATATTGGCATGATTGAGTCCCTTAACTTGTTTAAATTTAACAAAGTTTGTATCTTTTCAGAAAGTTGACCTGTAACTGGTCAACTCTGTTTAATGTTTGGTAGCATGGGTTCCATTAAAAGGCGCGCTTGAGGTGGTGCCTCATGTACTTCTAGGTCAACTTTGGTCAAAATTACAATCTGTAGAAGGCTTATATGTAAGACAAAAGGGATGAAGAAGCTATGAAAAGTTTACTTAATAAAAAAGGTGATATGTAAAACAAATGAGAGAGACACAGCTTTTGGTTATAAATAAAGATTATATTGGCAACACCTCGTGTACGTGATTCGAGCACCTCGGATTTTGGGACTTAAACGTCTTGGAGCGCCTCATATTTTTATAAACCAAGATTCCAAGTTGTGTAGAAATGTTGACATGGACATAATGTGTGATTCACTATGCTGATGTTGGATTTTACTTTGTTAAATTTATTTCCATCTACTTTATCAAATTATTATTTCAATGATAGGGATAATGATACTGAAAAAGGCTAAAAGCATTAAAAATCTCATTGTGTTCATTAGGAAACAACAGCTAACACTGATTGCTACATCTGTAGGATGGAGAAGCTTATGCTTACCTGCTTAATGTTCTTGCACCCGAACATTGCAGCCCCGCCACTCTGGACACCAAGGACCCCACTGAAAGGGCAAATTTGGTACTTGAGCATGCAGAAAAAATGGATTGTAAACGTTACTTGGCTCCCAAGGATATTGTTGAAGGCTCCACAAATTTAAATCTTGCATTTGTCGCACAAATATTCCATCAAAGGTTAAAGATCACATTATTTGTTATCATTACATTCAAAAAGTTTTGTTTTTTTCAACTCTTCTGATACGTATGCATGTTTTATGGTATATGTTTGCAGAAATGGTTTATCTACTGATAACAAAAAGATATCTTATGCTGAGATGATGACTGATGATGAAGAAATGTCTAGAGATGAAAGAAGTTTTAGACTTTGGATTAATAGTCTTGGGATTTCTTCTTACGTGAATAATTTGTTCGAGGATGTCAGAAACGGGTTGGTTTAAATGTGTAAATTATTGATTTTTTTCAACAATTTGTGTAAGGTTGCTTATATGTTGTTTACGCGTTCATGCAGATGGGTACTTCTGGAAGTTGTAGATAAGGTTTCTCCAGGATCGGTTAATTGGAAGCATGCGACTAAACCTCCTATCAAGATGCCATTTAGGAAAGTTGAGAATTGCAATCAAGTTATTAAGATTGGGAAGCAGTTGAAGTTTTCGCTTGTTAATGTAGCTGGAAACGACTTTGTACAAGGGAATAAAAAACTTATACTTGGTAAATTAAAGCATTAAACTTGGACTTGTGTATAGCTTCTTTTCATTTTTAAGGAAAGAATAAAACTTTTGTGTATTTGTTTGCAGCTTTCTTGTGGCAGTTGATGCGGTTTAATATGCTTCAACTTTTGAAAAACTTGAGATCGCGTTCTTTCCAAGGGAAGGAGATAACAGATGCTGATATTTTGAAATGGGCGAATAAGAAGGTGAAAAATACAGGCAGAATGTCTCAAATGGAGAGTTTTAAGGTCGGATATGAATACATTTATCTATTCAATTTATCAATCGAAATTCTATGTTATAACTGATTGATTAACGTGGTCTCGCAGGATAAGAGCCTTTCGAATGGTATTTTCTTTCTTGAGCTTCTGAGCGCAGTGGAGCCAAGGGTGATCAACTGGAACCTTGTAACCAAGGGTGAAAGTGGTATGCTTTTTTTGAATATTTTTTATTTTAAAGATTCTGTATGAATCCTTGAATATCGTTTTTGGTTGCTTTCTCATGATATAATGGGGTTTACAGATGACGAGAAGAAGTTGAATGCAACTTACATTATCAGTATCGCACGAAAGCTCGGGTGTTCAATTTTCTTATTACCCGAAGATATCATGGAGGTAAACTAAAACAACATTGTATTTCATCCGTTTACTGAAACAGCAGGTCTATTTGGGTTATGCTTTATCTCTAACCGACAAAACACCAAAAACTAGTAGCTAAAAATGGGTGGAATACAGCCCAAAGTGAATTTCAATTTTCAAAGCATAAAACCTTTTAGACTGTTATATAACTAATATAACTTTTTGTAATCATATTTGACACATCAGTTGTAACTAAAAAGTCATGACCCATTACGGCCACAACCAAATGTACATGCTTTGACCCGAACCATTTTTGACTCGTTACCCGTCCTTCCCATCTTAACAGGTGAACCAGAAGATGATACTTATGCTAACAGCCAGCATAATGTACTGGAGCCTTCTACAATCTACAGACGACTCGGAATCATCACCTTCATCTGTTGCAGCAACGCCGGAAGCATCCCCAGCACCGTCTGTTAATGGAGATGAAGGCTCCGAGTTCTCCGTGGGTGCTGAAATTACCAATTTGTCCATTGATGATGCAGCCTCTGATACTACAGTCTCCTCAACTCATGAAAACAATGATACTCTTTTACAGTGATATGTTACATTTATAAGTTAAAAAAGGTGAGAAGGTATACATATATTTGATTAAAGAAACTAGGTAGAACAAAGAGTTAGTATTTTGTTTTCTTTTATTGAAATTACTGTACATTCTTTCATGGAAATTAAAACATTAAAAGATTTATGTTCTCATTTCTGATGTATGATTTTGTGTCCATTGTTGAACATTCTATCATGATTAAGTTTCAAGGGAAGATCATGGATTACCTTGTTTACCTCAATAGCCATTTTACAAAGATTTTTAATGTAGCGTTGCAAATGATTACATGTAATCAGCATATTGAAAAGCGAATATTTGAGTAGATTATGACTAATTAAGAGCTAAGAGCCAGGTTTGTTTTTTATTTTTTAACAGCTAATATTTTACTCGTAAATGTCATATAGCCGACTTGCACTTTAAGGATTTAAACGTAGATTATTTTTATATGAGACAATCATCGATGTCACTAGGCCTTTAGGCCATGATGTTTGGTTTGCTGCTAAGTGCCCATGATGTGGTTTAAAGTGCCTATAAAGTACGGATTAGACACATGGGTGACAGTGATTAGAAAATTGTGAAAAGTGGTGCCACGTAGCCGATGACTAGGCGCCACACAAGATGTGTTGTGGGAGGATGATAGTGATTAGGCCATTGGTAAACTCATTGTTTTCCTAATTTTTTCACGAGTGACACATAAACGTCACATCGGTTACATTCATTTTCGTCGGTTTTTTCCTATTCCTCCGCATTTTGCATGGAGTCATCCCAGTTTCCCTACTTTTCCCCAAAATTTTCACATTTACATTCACACTTTCAAACGTGTAAGTACCGGTGAAAATTCCTTAGTCTAGAGTTTTTTTATTGGTCATTGGGTACGGGGGATGGTATTCCCGTCTAGGGGAAAAACTCACCAGGTGCCGCCTCGTCTCCAAGGTAGATCCCCAAGTTCCCGAATTGTATGCTCTAGAAGATGTGTTGTGGTGGGGTGATAGTGATAATGATAGGTAAAAAATAATTTGGTTTAATATTTATTTTTAATATCAAAATATAAATTAATGTGTCACTAATATATTAATACTAATAATACTAATTATCAATTATGCTTTTGCATAAAGGTTATACCTTTAACTTTAATG
>BJCM01051229.1:2625-21877 GCA_018326385.1 Flaveria bidentis | reverse complement strand
ACCTGTGGCAAGAATGGAAGCAATCCGTATCTTCCTAGCCTATGCATCTTACATGAAGATCAAAGTTTATCAATTAGATGTAAAGAGTGCATTCCTTCATGGTGAAATCTGGGAGACAGTGTACGTCAGTCAACTCGAAGGATTTGAGGATCCGTATCATCGGGACAGAGTTTACAAACTAAATAAGGCTCTCTACGGGCCCCCATCAAGCCCCAAGAGCATGTATAAAAAGCTCTCAACTCATCTTGTGAAACACGGATTTCATATAGGAGTGATTGACTGTACACTGTTCATCAAAGAAAAGGATGGCGACTTACTGCTAGTTTAGATCTATGTTGATGATATAATCTTTGGTTCAAAAAACAAAGCATTATGCAAAGAATTTGAAGCAGTCATGAAAGTTGAATTTGAAATGAGTGCCATGGGAGAGATGAAGTTCTTTCTTGGGTTACAGGTGGATCAGACACCAAAGGGGATATTTCTACATCAGACCAAGTATGTAGGCGATATTCTCAGTCGGTTCGATATGGAGAATGCTTCGGAAGCTAGGACTCCACTTGCTACAAACCACTATGTGGCACCCGACGAAAATGGTGATCTGGTGGATGCCACCATGTACTGAGGCATGATCGGATCCCTCATGTACCTCACTGCCTCACGACCTGATATCATGTATGCGACGTGTCTCTGCTCCAGATATCAGGCGAAACCGAAAGTCAACCATCTCATAGGCATCAAAAGGATATTTCGTTATCTAAAGGCTACTCCAACACTTGGGTTGTGGTATCCTCATGACGATGACTTTGAGCTTACAGTGTATAGCGATTCGGATTATGGTGGCTGCAAAATGAACTACAAGTCAACTTCAGTAGGATGTCAATTCTTTGGGAGAAGATTAGTCACGTGGCAGTGTAAGAAGCAGACATCGGTTGCTCTGTCAACTTGTGAAGCTAAATACGTTGCTGCTGCAAGCTGCTGTTCACAAATCATCTGGATTCAACAGCAAATGGGGGACTACGGTTTGAAATTCTCTAAAACTCTTATATTTGTTGATAATTCTGCTACTATAGTCGTAACTAAAAATCTTGTCCAACATCCTAAGACCAAACACATCGGTATTAAATATCACTTTATACGTGATTGTTTTGAAAAGAATTTAATCGATGTTGTTAAAATTAATACGGACTTTCAACGCACTGATCTCTACAAAAAGCTTTTGATAAACCAAGATTTTTATATCTATTAGAGGTCAACGGGGTGAAAAAGAAAAGTGAAGTGATTCCAGAAGATGACAGTACATAGTCCGACGCGTAGAGTTACCTTTTTCCTTTTTATTTTATTTTATTTCACTTTATTTTATTTTTTCGCCTATTAAAATTCTAAATGCAAAAACACTTTCGGTTTTAGAATTTTAGGGGGAGAATAGGTTAGATTACATTATTTAAACAAAAAAATAAAAAAATGAGCGAGAAGGACAACATTGCTAAAAGAAAAGAAATCAAATCTGTGATACTGATTCAACGAATTTGGGAAATGATAGTACACATGCAACAGATTAATTTGGGACTTTAAAAGATTTAACTACTCATGGTGCAAAAGTCAAAGTAAAGTCTGAATAGTCAAAGCAAAATAAAAGAAAAGATGATAGTTAAACTAGTACGCTGCTATGGTAACATAGAGAAAGTAGACTTAGAGGTTGTTAGCGTATTAGATGATGTGTCGCTAGATTCAACACAATAGATAAGTAGACCTCATTGGTGATTTCAAGCTCAAACTAAGTTGTTCAACAAGTTGTGGGTTATCATCTTATCACTGGTTAATACAATCAACGAAGTTCCAATAAGGGGTGACGAGCAAAATAAACGCCACAAATGTGGCAGATGACCATAGAATATGAGCAAAGCACATGAAAAAAAATGCATAAAGCAATCAAGCTAATAACCTATGTTGGTGCGATATGTGCAAAAAGAAATTAATTGCTCAAACAAGAAGATAGGTTGTATGCCTATCTGCTGTGCGGTGGCACTAACCTGAGGATAAGCATAACCTAAATATTCTAGAATTCATTGTTGGTTGCGCTTCTCTGCTATGCGGTGGCACTGACTTGAGGCTGAGCATCTCTTTGAAAGCTCTTAGAATAGTTTCTTCTTGAGATATACCCGTAGACCGCTCAAAAATCTCCTGAGGAACGTTGATTACAATATAAGCGTGGGATCCACAAATGCTTGTTGAAATAATTAAACCTTAGATCATCACCAATGTGTGTCAAAAATCTGTGTATGGATTTAAGAAGACAAGTATACTGACAATCATCGTGAGCTGCAACTCTTGAAATTCAAAATCATTGTGTGCATCTTGTAGCTCTAGTATGGTTTCCTAAAATTGTTGTTGTCTATTAGTGAAAACAAGGATCAAGAATTAGAATTGTTTATTAAAGTGTCCCAAGTGAGTATGAGATACCTGTATGATTCCAAAATGAATCGTACAAGAAATGATTAACTGGAACTGAAGCTATGATGTCCATGAAGTAAAAATCAATTAGAATTTTTCTAATAGGTTGTATTTCATCTCTAATAACAAATACAAAAATATGTCTTGCTATTATTCTAAATTTCAAAGTTTTTCTGTTTAATTTTAGTAAAGTGTAATGTAAGAGTCGGACTCAACAACTCATCGTAATCTGTGAATCACTCATTAAAAAGAGTCACGTCTGAGGTGACCATAACATTCAAAATAAAATGAGTCACGTCTGAGGTGACAAATTAGTTTAAGTAAAAGGACCACGTCTGAGGTGATCAACAATGTTTTTCAAATTAAAAGGGTCATGTTTGAGATGATCATCACTGACAATGTTCTATCTGGTGTTTAAAAGGATAAGTTTATTAAAGTGTATAAGGTCAAATGAACAAGTCACAGTCATTTGCACGACTAAACCATAAGTATGGTCCAGTAGCACGAATGAAGCAATGAGATTAAACCATTCGCACGATTGGATCATGAGTATAAGCCAATCACACGAATGGTGGTGAACGACTGAGTCAGTCATTCGACTGAACCCTAGTTGGACGAATGAAGCTGACCGAATGAGTCTGTCGCACAACTGAAACCTAGTCGCACGACTGAGTGTGACTGACTGAGCAAGTCGCACGACTGAGCCCCAGTTGCATGAATCAAGAGTGCGAATAGGTTCAGTCGCATGACTGAAGGAAACCCTAGTATAAATAGAGGGGGAGTTAGTCGCAGACATTCATCACCCCTAAATCACACGAAAGCAATACCACTCTACCCAAATTTCATATCAGTGATTTAGCACCATATTTGTGATTCTTACTGATTTTGCACCGTTTCTACAGGTAATGCGGGACTAGACTTGATCAAAATGCACAGATTAAGCAGCCCTAAATGTTCAAATCGGTTCAAAACAAATACCAAAACACAACCTTTAAATAAACCACTGATCTATACTTAAATGTCAAATTAATTAGTACTAAGTTTTATGTTGAGGGATTGTGAGTCGAATGAGACTTACCTGAACGTTTAACATAAATTATTGATCAAAAATCGATTCTACAATACGGAATAAAGACGTTATGCGAATGTACACACTGATGAACTTCAATCGCACGGTTGAATTAGGCGAATTACTCAATCGCACGAATGAACCATGCATATGAACTCAGTTGCACGACTGATCCAATCGCATAAAACAGCATACGACTCAGTTGAGTCGCAGGTTCATTCACACGACTGAGCAGATTCGCACAATTAAGACTCAGTCAGATTGTCTATTCGCACGATAGAACAGAATGATTCAAGTCCATTATAATTCAAGTGTCATTCAGTTATACAAACTCTAACATTTATTTATCATGTGTAATAGAAACATGACGCGATGGACTATGAGCACAAAGCATAACCTGTGTGCTCATTTGGACATCACCTCACAGAATGCTGCTGATTTTGTTGGGATCATCGCCTTCCTATGGAGATCGAGGATCTTCAAGGCGATATCTACTCCGTGCACACCCTATAGGTCGATTCAGCAGGCGTTCTGGGGAAGTGCCATTGTCGACAGGTGTGCTGAACCGCATCGGATCAGGAGTACCATATTTGGAGAGGCTATAGAGATCAGTGAGGAAGACCTAAGGCGGGTGCTAGAGTTGGGAGATGACAGTGACTACCCTATCAGACTGCATCCATTGACTATCTGAGGTTGCTTTCTTCGGGCAAAGTACTCGGGGGACATAAACGCAGGTGTGCTCAACAAGAGCAACCTGTGCCCCTAATTCAAGTACTTAGCCCATGTGCCGCTGAAGTGTGTTGCCTCGAGGAAGGAAGGATTTGATGAGCTGTCTGATCAGATCCGGAATGCCTATGTGGCTCTGGTACTGAATCATCCTTTCAGCTTCTCAAGGATGCTCTTCAACTACTGGGTCGAGAACCTAGAGGCCAAGGGAAAGGGGGATTCTGTATGTACCCTTGGTTCCTCCATATGATCATTGACCAAAAGCTGCCCTTGCTGCCCAAAGAGAGTGATAATGCAGTGGCACTCGAGGTCATGGACAACATTACACTTGGGAGGATGAAGGTTTACCGGGGCAAGCAGGTGAAGCCCTCGGTAAGGAGGTTGTTTGGGCATCTGGCCCGGGATGATTACATGGCGCCAACAAGGAAGAAGTGGCGCCATGACGATAGTGACTCGGATGTTGAGTAGATTGCTCTACCCTCCGATGACTCCAACGGTAATGACCACGATGTTGATTAGGGAGGTGAGGGTCAGGGTGGACCCGAGCCTGCTCCCATTCACCCTGATTTCCAGACGGAGGAGGAGGAGGAATTTGATAAAGAACCTTTGGTGTGAACGGTGGGGAGCCGGGTCGTAGCCATAGAGAGAGGTCTTAGGGCGGTTGGTGGACGCCACGGGGAGTCCGGGGATGCTGCTGTCACTGATACAGATCCATCATATATCCCAGAACCGCCTAGCAGCCAAGGGGGAGCCATTGTGTCTAAGGGCTCGAGGAGAAAGAGAATGGCTCAACCCTATGGAAAAAAGGGGAAGAGGCCAAGATTTACAATGACCACATCCTCTACTACTGCCACGCCACCACCACATCCCCCACATCTACCACAGCTACCACCACCACTACCACACCACCCATCACTACCACATTCCCATCCACTACCACTATAGCCTATCCTTCACCACCCACTCATATTCCACCACCCATATTCACTACATCCATCACTACCACCACCAGCCACCAAGCTGGTCCTTCATCCCATACCACATTCATCATAGGACCTTCTCTACCCTACATTGGGGTAAAGGAACAACTGGCAACACTAAACCGCATGATGCTGAAGCTGTTAGCTGCTGATGAAGAGAAGGCTGCCCAACTACGTCAGCTTGTGGAGCTAAATGCTACCCAAGCACAGCAGATCTCACAGTAGATCTCACAGCAAGCTCAGCAAATTGCCTAACTCCAAGAGAAAAACGACCAATCAACAAAGAGAATAGAGGAGTTGGAGGCCTCTAACAAGACTATCATGCTCAAACTTAAGGGATCAAAAGATGAGCCACTAAAGATAAGAGAGGATGATGATGAAGATGATGAGGATGATGATGATAGTGATGATGATGAGACGAGTGAAGATGAAGGGATAAGGTGAAGGCAGGATGATGAGGATGATGATGATGAAGAAGGAGATGCAGCTGCATCTGCCTCAGCTCAAGGTCAAGAGAGAAGGACAAAGAGAAATCAAGACCAAAAAGCATCATCTTCTGTCCCATCTACTAAGAAACCAGCCATACAAGACAAAAGTAATGCTTAGAAGTTTATGTATTTGTGAAAGCTTTGTACTTGAATCTTGTATTAATATTATGTAATTAATGTTTATATATCTTTATCAAATGCTTGAAT
The DNA here is from genome assembly GCA_018326385.1 of Flaveria bidentis. Classification (NCBI taxonomy): domain Eukaryota; kingdom Viridiplantae; phylum Streptophyta; class Magnoliopsida; order Asterales; family Asteraceae; genus Flaveria; species Flaveria bidentis. Next base: position 15,956 of record BJCM01051229.1, on the reverse strand, counting down.
GTTTTGATTAATTACTAACAAGTGATGTGTTACATGTTTAAATCAAGCAGATCAAACATCTCAACAAGATGAATATGATGTTGCTCCCCTTCAGCAAATCAAGTCTCAACTCACGATGATTCTTGATTTGCAAGGGATTGTCAGACGGTCTGTGAGCTATACCCCTGAAGAAGGAGAATTCACTCATGACCTGACTGACGAGCAACTTGCTAAGATATTCAGGCTAAACCCGGACGAGATTGTCAAGGATGCTCCTACTTTTGAGGTTACAAGTGACAATGAGCTCAACGACATAGATGAAATTGAGATAGAGGATGTCACTGCTGACCACTATCCAGAGTACACTGACCGAGAGGGAAATGTAGTCCCCAACTTGGGTGATACTCTTGGCAGTGATACATTTGACAAGCTGGATCAGATGGAGAAAGAGACGGAGAAGAACGAGAGTCAAGCCCAAGCCTCAGACACCGATGTTGACATCAAAACGGCTGAATGGGCGGCCTGTTTTGCTGAGATCCAAGCCATGCGCACTGCACAAAAGCCTAATGTCTACACCAAGTTGTACAAAGTCAAGAAACACCTAAAGGTGTCAGACAATATTATTGCATGGGCATATTTTCAGGATCTGAATGTGTATGCAGTTAAAAGAGAAAAGGGCATAGAGTATTTTAGATTCCCACACGATCTAAAGACTCTCCCTGGTTTTGAGCTCAACCAGCTAGCACGCCTAAAGTTGTTGTATGTTGATCTGAGAAAGAAGTCAGGCTGGTTTGAGGCTGCATTGAGGAAAGAATACCACACCAGGTGGGTAAACTTCAGACCTCAACAACCGAAGAGGTACATCAGAAGGTCTGAAGTTGATCCCATTACTGGAAAACCAAAGGTATGCTGAAGTGGAGTCCTCCGCGTACAATGTCCAAAATCCCTCTAAGGGAAATACCACAGGACTTCACTCCACACTTCAAGTGGTGGTATTATGATTGGAGAACAGGTGAAGCAGTCATAATCTTACAAAAGGAAAGCCAAATGGATACTATCCGAGTGTTTGACCCTATGTGGCTGACGAACTTGTCTGCTGACGATGTATATACCTTATACAAGTGGCCACTATTCTATGACTCGCAGGATATCATACAAGCCCTCTAGTTTCAGAACGTGATAAGACTTTGTTTTGCATTGAGATACATGCCGGAGTTACATGAGAGGAAAAGTACAAGAAATTTGAAGAGCTAATGAAGAATGTTAGACAATGATGTAAACTAGGTTTAAGGGGGAGTTTGTTGATACATGTGTACCTAGTTTAGGAGCTTAATGTAATATGTCTATCATGTCTTACATATATGTAATTGAATGGGTATAAATGAAATACAAAGTGTGGTTGATGTTTATAATAATTAATATTTCATTTATTATTGTGTGATAACTTATAGTGAATTAAATATATAGGTTTGTGGTTGTTATACATAATTCTTAGTCTATAATGATTGAGAAACATGTTCTAACTTAATCGTGTGAAGTTCTCATGTGAATGGACCATGCTAATGGACCAATCGCACGACTGAACCAGGAGACTGGATCAGTCGTACGATTGAGACATAAGATTGGCTCAGTCGCACGACTGGACCTTCAGTCATGCGGGTGGATCACTCATATGATTCAGTCGTACCATAGGAAGACCCTAACCTATAAATACCACCTAATTCGAGGAAAAATGGAACAATTCGAATACCTACGCACATAGTCGTACCTTAGTCGTCCAGACACTCAAGAAAACTTGTTCCAAGTTCATAGATCACAGGTGATCGTGTTTTAATCATTCGTAACATTTCATTAATCGTTAGATTGATTTGAACTGTGTTCTCTCTGATTGGATCACCAATCAAATAGTATTCCACACTATTTGAGTTGGTATAGCCGCAAAATCAGTTAGTACTCCGTACGAAAACGGTCCTAATAGCATCCATATTTATAATGCTTTTGTGATGTAATGCAACATGTATTTTGTAACTTGATAACGATGTATTGTTTTGTAAAAGCCTTTATAATGAAATAGAATGTTTATTTAAATTTTTCTGCAGCAACATTTTTATATAAGATGATGAAAATATATGTTTTATGTGCGATGATTGACCAACTGTAAGTGTGTGAATGGCTGGTGGTAGATCTTCGAAAGCTTCATGTGGTGGAGGTCGTGGTGATAAACCGCGACCCAAGAGGGGAAGACCCGGAGTGGAAAAGATGGTTCATGAAGAACCCGAGACCCCTCATCCGGAGGGTGGCGATGAGAGCGCCAATCTGAGAGCCTCAGTAAAAGAGGCTGTTGTTAAAGAAGTCCATCAGGTCATGCAGACAATTTTACCGTCTGTAGTGACTGAAATGATTAAGGTGGTACGGGAAGGGGAAAGAAAGGAGAGGAATAGGTCCTCGGGAGGACGGGAGCAACCGAAGCCTGAAACGGTTCTCTCTGATGATGAAGAAGAGAAAGAATAAGAGCCTGTGCCGGAGGTGGCACGAGGCTGTAACTATGAGGCGTTTCAACGATGCAAGCCCCCTACTTTCGAAGGTAACAACACTGATGTTGCTGCTCATCGGTGGGTGAGAGAAATGGAAGTTGTTCTAAATATCAGCGAATGCCGGGAAGACCAGAAAGTGAAGTTTGCCACCCACCCTTTCGTGGACTCAGCTTTGTGCTGGTGGGACAATATTGTCCAAGCTAAGGGTAGCAGGGCTATCGGGAGGATGAGGTGGGCACAGTTAAAGAGGTTGGTGATCAAGGAGTTCTGTCCTCATAGGGAAATAGATAAGGTAGAAAATGAGTTCCTGCAGTTAGAAGCGGGAACGATGACACATCAGCAGTACACCACCAAAATCAATGAGATGGCATGTTTGGTGCCAGACCAAGTGACACCCTTGTCACAAAAAATCAAGAGGTATGTTCAGGGTTTGCCGACAGATATCCGTAGGCACATGATCGTTGCTTGACCGACCACGTTTAGGTCGGCAGTTGATTTGGCGGGAAGATTGTATGACGAGTGAGAGGTGGTGGCTGAGGTGAACAAGAAGGGTGGTGGTGATCGGAACTGGAATGAGAAGAGGTTTGGTTGGGGTGATACCTTGATGGATAACAAGAAGGCACGAATGGGTGACCTCCATGTGGTCACATCAGGGGCAGGATCGAAGAGGTGTGGCAAATATGGGAAAGAGCATTCGGGGGAATGAAAGTGGGGGTCAAACATCTATTTCAAGTGCGGGAAGCCTGGTCATATGGCTAGAGACTATGGGGTATGAGGTGTTTCAACTGTGGGGAAAGTGGTCATATGAGTAGGGATTGTAAAAAGCCGAGGGCTGAGGGTTCTGGGGTGAAGAAAACTGGAAGTGAAGGACTGAGGGCGAGTGCCAGAGCGTTTACGATGAGGCAGGAGGAAGCTAGAACGGACCTTGATGTCGTGTCAGGTACATTTCTAGTAAACCAAACTTTAGCCTCCGTGTTATTTGATTCTGGTGCTAGTAAAAGTTTTATTTCTGCTGCCTTCTATGCTAAACTGCATGTTAGTAGTAGGAGTGTTGATGCGCCCTTTGATGTAGAAACCGTTATAGGTAAGTCTACCAAAATTTTGGTGATGATAGAGGGTTGTGACGTGGAACTAGAAGATCATAAGTTTCCTGTTAGACCGTTCGTGATGACTTTAGGTGGTTTCGATTTAGTTCTTGGTATGGATAGGTTAGCGGACTTTGAGGCGAACATTGTGTGTCGCAAGAAGATGATTCGTTTGATAGCGCTTGACGAGAGTTCGGTAACTGTTTATGGGGATCGGGTCACGACGTTCCAGAAAGTAATCTCAATGGTGGTGGTAGAAAAGTGTATGAGACTTGGATGTAGCGCCTACTTGGCTTATGTAAAGGAGGTGGATACGCTAACACCATAACTGTCTGAGGTACCGGTTGTGTGTGACTTTCCAGATGTGTTCCCAGAAGATTTATTAGGAGTGCCACCCGACAAAGAGATCGAGTTCCATATCGATTTGATACCAGGTGCCCAACCTGTCGCCAAGGCACCGTATCGACTGGGTCCAACGGAGATGAAAGAGTTGATGGAGCAGTTGCAAGAGCTGCTTGATAAGGGGTTCATTAGACCAAGTATCTCTCCTTGGGGTGCTCTGGTCCTGTTCGTGAAAAAGAAAGACGGTAGTATGAGGATGTGCATAGACTACCCTGAGCTGAACAAGTTGACGATAAAGAACCGATACCCCTTACCGAGATTGATGATTTGTTTGATCAGCTACAAGGTGCCAGTTCGTTCTCAAGGATAGATCTTCGATCGGGCTACCATTAGTTGAAGGTGAAAGAGTAGGGTGTTCCTAAAACAGCTTTTCGTACGCGTTATGGTCATTACCAGTTCCTTGTTATGTCATTTGGTTTTACTAGCGCGCCAGATACTTTTATGGATCTAATGAATCGAGTGTGTCGGCCAGTGTTGGATAAATCAGTGATTGTGTTTATTGATGATATTCTGATTTATTCAAAGAGTGAGATTGAGCATGTCGGTCACATTTGGGAGGTTTTAGAGACGTTGAGAAAGGAGAAGTTGTACGCCAAGTTTTCCAAGTGCGCGTTCTGGTTGCGCGAGGTTCAGTTCTTGGGTCATGTGGTGAATCCTGATGGGATTATGGTGGACCCGGCAAAGGTGGAGGCGGTGATGCAATGGAAGTCCCCAAAGACACCATTCGAGATTCGTAGTTTCTTGGGTTTGGCGGGCTACTACAGAAGATTTATCCAAGACTTCTCTAAGATCGCCTCTCCACTAACTAAGTTGAACCGGAAGGACGTGAAGTTTGTATGGGGTCAAGCTCAAGAGAAGGTGTTCAAAGAATTGAAGGCGAGATTGACTCAAGCTCATGTTCTATCATTACCCGATGGAAGTGAAGATCTGGTGGTTTATTTTGATGCTTCCTACTCGGGGTTGGGGTGTGTGTTAATGCAGAGGGGGAAGGTTATAGCCTATGCATCCTGACAGTTGAAGGTTCATGAGGTCAACTACCCTACTCATGACTTGGAGCTAGCAGCCGTGGACATTGCGCTAAAAATTTAGAGGCACTATCTGTATGGAACGAAGTGCACCATATTCACTGACCATAAGAGCTTGAAGAACTTCTTTGAGCAGAAGGACCTGAACATGAGACATAGACAATGGTTGGAGCTTAAAAGGATTATGACTTTGAGATCCATTACCATCCAGGCAAATCCAACGTGGTGGCGGACGCCCTTAGTCAGAAAAAGAGGCCCGAGCCGATTCGGGTGAAAGCGTATCAGCTAATCATGACCTCTGATGTGATGAAGCAAGTTAAAGAGCTTCAAGATGAGACATTGAAGGAAGATCATCTTAACTCAAAAATAATGAGAGGTCTGGTTGGGGAATTGGGTGAAAACACACTTGGTGATAGGCCCCGATTTGGACGGATGTGGATTCCTCGTTTTGGGGATCTACGCATGAAGATTATGGATGAAGCTCACAAGACTCGATACTCCATCCATCGTGGTGCCACAAAGATGTATCAAGACATGAAGAAAGATTATTGGTGGCTGGCTGAGCATCAGAAGCCGTATGGGAAGATCCAACCTTTGGATATACCGGAATGGAAGTGGGAGCACATCACCATGGATTTTATTACGAAGTTGCCGCGTACTCCAAAAGGGTATGATGCTATATGGGTGATTGTTGACCGTCTGACGAAGAGTGCTTACTTCCTACCAATCCGTGAGACATATTCATCTGAGAGGTTGGCGGATCTTTTCATTAAAGAGATTGTAACTCGTCATGATGTACCAGTGTCTATTGTGTCGGATCGTGACACCCGGTTTACATCCAAATTCTGGAAGAAATTCCACGATGCTATGGGGACGAAGTTACATATCAGCACGGCTTATCATCTCCAGACTGATGGTCAGTCAGAGAGGACCATTCAGACATTGGAGGACATGCTTCGGGCATGTGTTTTCGATTTTGGAGGAAGTTGGGATGACCACCTACCGTTAGCTGAGTTCTCATATAATAACAGCTATCATGCCAGCATTGGTATGCCCCCTTATGAGATGCTATACGGTAGGAGATGTCGAACACCCGTGTGTTGGGGTGATATTGGTCAGAAGGACTTAGGGAGCATCAAGGTAATCAAGGCTACGACGGAGAAACTTGAAAAGATCAAGGCCTTTATGAAGGCAGCCAAAGATAGACAGAAGTCGTATGCTGATAAACGACGCAGACCGATTGAGTTTAAGGTGGGTGACTGGGTTATGTTGAAGGTCTCACCTTGGAAGGGGATCACCCGATTCAGGAAGCGGGGCAAGTTGAGCCCAAGGTATATAGGACCTTTCCGAATCATTGCTTGAGTAGGAGAGGTGGCCTATAGACTGGAGTTACCAGATGAGTTAAGTGGAATTCACCCGACATTCTATGTATCCCACCTGAGAAAGTGCTTGGCAGATGAAGATATGATTATTCCACTGGAGGATGTCGAAGTAGACGAACGGGTCAATTATGTGGAGCAACCAGTGGCAATCATCGATCGAAAAGAGAAGAGACTGAGGAATAAAGTGGTTCCTCTTGTGCGTGTACAGTGGAAGCATAGGAAAAGTTCCGAGTCTATATGAAAGACTAAAGAAGAAATGAGGCATCATTACCCACGTTTGTTGGAGGAATAACATGTTTCGGGTACAAAACCTATATAAGGGGGTGGACTTGTAACACTTGGATATTTTCTTTGAAACCGACGAAAGAAGAAAAAGGAATAAAGTTCAAAGTCGGGGGACCAAACTCGCCAAAATGGGAGAAAGATTGGATGAGTAGAGGAATAAGAGGGGAGGGCAGCCCACACCCTCCCCACACTTGCAAAAACTCAGCCAAAGAGAAGAGAGAAGGAGAAAAGGGAGAAAAAGGGAGAAAAGCTTGGTTCGTGTGGATTCGAGCGTGAAAGTTGAAGTGTAGCGGGTGGAATCGAAGCTCTGCTTGTCGGTATTGTTTGTGTGAGTTCTAGGACCCTCTTTTACATGTTTTCAACTGATTTGGGGCTGGAACACATAGTGAAACCTGTTTTTGAAATATGTGTGTTTGATCCGTGTGTATGTGTTTGTGTGTGATGCGAGTGGTGTTTGATTTCGGGCTTGTGTGTGCTTGGATGGTGTTGTGGTATGTTTTCCTAAGGTTTAGGATGGTTGCTTTGGGCTTAGAATGGGTTTGGAAGAGCTTCGAGGTTGAAAATGGCAGATTAGGTTCGGGATGAACTGCACTCTGCACCAGTTAGGGCTATGCAACCGAATGGCATGCGACTGGAGGTCATACGGCCGAAAGGAATGTGACTGAGGTCCATACGCATGCCAGTCGTGCAATTGAGGTTCATTCGTATGGGAGTCATGCGACTAGAGCCCATACGCATGCCAGTCATGCGACTGAGGGTCATTCACATGGGGAATTATGCAACTGAGGGTCCATACGCCTGGGTACTCATCTGCATTGGGTTCAGTCGCCCATGGTGTCCATCCGCATTAGGTCCATTCGCATGGGTGTTCATTCGCACATTATCCATCCGCACGGTGTTCAGTCGCCTGGGAGGCCATGCGACTGAAGGGTGCCCATACGCCCAAATAGGGCTGGTGTACCCGAGGAAAAAATAGTTTATTTACTGACTTTTGAGGGAAAGTGTATATGTGAGTTTTGACGAGGAAGGTTCCCGGGAGTTCATTTAAGTTGACTTTTGAGGTCATAGACGTTATGTTGGGCATGATGATGTATGGTGTTGTAGGTTTATGCATGATGTATGTTATGTATGTATGTATGATGCCCGGTATGATGATGTTGATTGTGTATGTTGATGTTCCTTATTATTATGTATGATTATTTTCCCTTGGCTTTATGTTGAATGTTAATGAATGAAATGAAAGTATTATGTAACGTAAAGTGAAAGATAATGAAAAGAGGAACGAAATGAAGAATGCATGCATTAATGAATGAATGAATATAAGAAAGACTTCAAGCAAATGTATGGAGGTTTACACTCAATGCGGAGTGTTAGCTCAACCGTGTGTGGGTTAGCTACCCCATGAGGATGCACACTGGGGCTTAATCCGTGTGATTAAGCAAATGTATGGAGGTTCACACCCAATGAGGGGTTGTCATCTCAACTGTGTGCGGGTTATATACCCCATGAGGATGCACACAGGGGTTCAGTCTTTGTGATTGACTAGATGTATGGGGTCCTTGTCGCTTAACCCTAGATGAATTGCTTGGTGCTCTAGAGGGGGGTTAAGCACATGAAAGGACCCAGATGAAAACGAGAAGATAATAAAAGCTCAAAACAAACGATGATGAAGATAATAAATATTATTTATGTGTACGTAAGATGAGTGATCACATTTTTAAACCTGTTATGTTTTGAAAGAACGGTTTTGAACGAAAGATAAAGTATGTTTTATTATAAAACTAGAACTCACTCAGCAACGCTGACTTTTATGTGTTTCCAGTTGGCAGGTAATGGTTGCTGAGGATGGCACAAGGCGGCTACTAAGCTCTTTTGGATGGCATCCATATTTATAATGCTTTTGTGATATAATAAAACATGTATTTTGTAACTTGATAACGATGTTTTGTTTTGCAAAAGCCTTTATAATGAAATGAAATGTTTCCGCTGCAACATTTTTATGTAAGATGATGATGATTGACCAGCTGTAAGCGTCCCGGGAACGGGGCCTTACAAGCGGCTAGAGTTATGACGAATATTGCTATTGAACCATACGACCTATGAACCTTCCGGGCGAATTCGTTCTTTTTCATTCTAGTTCTTCTTCAAGCGATCAATGTTGATTAGCTAGGGGCATGATGAACTACGAAGAAAGGTAAGGAGGGGAATACTATCCTTTTAATATTTTAACATTTCAGTATACGACCATACTTTGAATTATAGATTTTATCTTATTTGGGTCCACTGGTTTATTTGCAGTTTATGAAACACCCCCCCCCCCCCCCCCCGAAAACAAGATTTACACGGAAAGGTAGCGAACTTTTTTTGCTCAATAGCTAAATAAAGATAAACTATTCCATATTCTAGTTAACCGATTCAGGCATCCAATCCAAAATTATAGGCTTGCTTTTGCCCTCTCCCGATAGTACATTTATGCTCTTAAATCACTGAGTACAAACTCTTTATTAGATGAAAGCGAGCGAGCAAAGGTTACTCCTAGAATGTTGGCCTGGGGAACGCAAGTTTGATTGAGGATTGGAGAAGAGAGGTGGAAGAAAAGGCTCGAGATGAATTTAGGAGTCTTTGTGCGAGCCATATGCGGTGAGAGTCACACGTATGGTAACGAGGGGGTTTGCGTTTATACGTGTAGTGTGGTGGTTGGGTGTCACACCCCGAGAATCGTAGCGGAAGTTTGCGTAACATGGTGTTAACGGAAGTTGGAGTTAATCCAACGATTATAGTAAAACGCGATTAATTATACAGTCGGTTATGTAGAACCATACATTAAACATTCTAAAATCATGACAAATTATCAGTAGTTTTCAAATTTTACAACCCGTGGTTAGTTTAAGTATATTGTCTTTTATTCATTAATTTAATACAACTTAAAGGCATTTGACACGTTTGACCCTCCTAAGACTTAGTCCATAAATTCCACACGGAGTTTACCTATGACCCTAAAAAGCATAAAGGGTAATAAAATCAACATAAAGTTGATGAGCAATCAGGGTTTTAAGTCTTATAAACATTCTATTTCAAACAATATGATATAACGAGATATAATATACTCAACATAGACTAGTTAGGTACCATAATTAATTTAAGTCATAAGTCCAAACAGTCCAACAGTCCAAACATATAAATTCTCTCACTACAACTTGACCAGTGTGACTGGTCGCAAGAGCGGGTCATTCTAACCCGGTAGATCTACCTATATAGTTTGTGGCCTCCCCTAGGTTAATGATAATGGGGGGATTTAGGGGCTCAATAGTATGCATCTATACTATTGACCCAACTTATACATTTATAACATATATCAATTCTGTTTATCCATCATATATATAAATATAGTTTTTCATGCTTTCCCCCTAAAACAAGTAAAATAAATGCAATATTTAAAATGGGGCCGAAGTACTCACCTTGGATGTGATCAAAGGATAAAGTCAATATGTTATGCTCTTGATTTATCAAAACCCGAAATATATGTATCTTGGTCAATATATTATAATTCATACTTATGAGAATATTTTTCACCCAACTTATTTAGTTATTTTCTAGAATAAAATGTATTTATCACACCAAAATACTTTGGTCAATTTTTCATAAAAGTTTATTTATTTTTCATAGAAAATATACAAATTATAACACATTCTGGTTATAAACTAAGGTCTAACCCTAACGTATTCTTGACGTCTATTACTTATCACTTATCATATTCATTAATCTTATGTTTATTACTCACATTTATTTATTATATTTTTAACTAACTGATTTAAATTTACAAAATCTTAAATTTTCTAACTTGTATTATATATATTTCTAGTTTGACATAGTTTATTAATAACTTTACCTATTATTTGTAAAATAGTGAATTTTATATAAATTTTCTTATGTTTCTTTTATAAAATCAATCGTTATAGTTATTTGGGTTTTTTTATCAATAAAATATATTTTGATATTTATTTTTATGAAACCCATTGATTTTTAAATATATTAATTTGAGATCGTTTTAAATAATACATGTATATATATTACATACATATACATATATATATACATATATATATATATTATATTTCAGCTTGATTTATTATTATTATTTAAAAGGTCTTTGAGTCCTTATTTGTCGTTCTAAACAAGTCCTTTCATCACAATGTTTCATTGGTCTTAAGTTAGTCTAGATCATGGTTTCTAGTTCTTAAGTAATTCTTTATCTAAATACAATTCATAGCGTGTCCAAGTACTTAACGTTTTTATTGATCCTTTTACTTTGTTTTAAGCTATAATATCCTTTATTTTAACTTAATCATTCCTTATGGTGTCATATCCATCATCATTCATCCATCCTATACTATCATTTCTTAAAGATCATAATCCACCAAATCTTCCATGTACATACGCATACATACATACACGACATATACATACATACATACATGTACATTCTTACAAGCCCAAATCATACCATTAATATGATTTCATCAAATATCAACATATTCTTAACATAAATCAAATTTATTCAACCATTTCCAACATATTTTTAAATCTCAAAATCATCAAAACACAAGTTTTATATAACCATTGAGTGGGTGAACTAGGGTTCATCAAGATTTTCATCTTGATCATCCATGCATGAAGAAATAGTAAGAATCTAACACAAATACCTTGAGTAACTAATAGATTGAACAATACACACAAGTTTAGCACGAAATCTTCAACTTCGATTACAACTTCAGATTCTAATCAAAGTTCCAACTAGAATCTTTAGAGAGAAATGTAGATGAAGGTCACTAGTGGTGGTGGTGATATGATTACGAATGTGGGTTGAGGTGCTGTTTGTGGTGGCCGCGAGAGGGGGGTGATGGTCATGGCAGTTGGTGGTGATGGTGGTGATAGGGGCGACGGGTGGTGATGTTGGTGGTGATAGGAGCGACAGGTAGTGATGTTGGTGGTGATGGAGGCGACGGGTGGTGGTAGCAACGGATGGTGGTGTTGGTGATTGTGGTGGGGGCGATGGGAGGTGGTGGCGGAGGTGGGGTGGCCGAGTGGTGGTGATGGTGGGAGTGGAGAGGGTTGTGAGAATTTGAAGGGGTGTGTGTGTTATGTGCAGCGTGTGTGAAGATTTTAGAAGATATGGATGACTTGGTTGTCATCCATACATGTTCCCACTTAATATTATTATTATTAATATAATTATTATAATTATTGTAATTATTATTATTAATTTTGTAATTATTATTATTATTATTATTATTATTATTATAACTATTACAATTATTATCATTATGTATATAACAGTTACCTAGACTAAAAGATTCACTAGAATCGTTAACGCATGGTTTTCAATTAATCAGGTGTAATAATAAATAATCATAAATTTATTATTTAAATAGTCTCGAGCGTTGACATGTTTGACCGAGTGTCATATTGGGCTACCCAAACTATTTGTTCCATGATCTATGGGTCTACTCGGGGCTACCCACTTTGATCAATTAGCCAAGATTTTGACCGGATACGAAATCACTAGTGCTCGATCTAGCGGTATTTTTATGGGGATTCTATCACTGTAGGATTCCTATTCAAGATCACTGTAGTTCATTTTCGGACTCAACCCAAAACAATTTTATTTTAAAAGACTTAAACTTAAACAAAATCCATGACACTCTCTCTGGCTCTTTTTAGGGCTAGCATAATATGTTAGACATGACATGATGAAACACGATGATCAGATATACTAGACACGAACACAGCATGGTAACTTATCATGTCATTTTTTTCAAATACGAACACGAACATTTTAAAGATAGGTTACAGAAAATGATCTGTTTAGAAACATGTTGATGAACACAATAATCAAATCTATTATGAACCTTAACAGGTTACACGAACCTATTAATGATAATCAAATCTATTATGAGAACAATTAAACTACCACAATCAATAAGAATCCACTAATGACGTTTATTTTAGGAACATAGTAACATAGACATCCGACCTTGATCAAATGTGAGTTGGACTTCCACAATCAAAACCTTGAATCTTGATCAAACGAATATCAAACCTGGATGTGGGTTATGGATTCAAGTGACCAAATGAAGATCGATGGCTGTGGATTCGGGAGACAAGATGCATATCGATGGCTGTGGGTTCTTATCGGATCATCAGCGTTGGATGCCGGGAGGTTTTGTGGTCGTGGTGAAATCAATGAAAGTTTTGTTTTCTGAGTTGGGAGCGGCGGTGGGTGAGGGAAGCTTAAGGGTAGGGTTTAGCTATAATTTTATGTATATTTATTTATTTATAAAAATTAAATTACATAAACATGTTCTTGAAAGGGTTTTAACCTATTGAGATACGGATTTGATCGTGTCTTAGGTGCTATTTGTTTTTCTACATGAAAACATCTATAGTCTGCGGACCACATCTGCAGATATCTACAGTAGAAGAGGTGGACCAAATGTCTGCAATCTGCAAAAAAAAAGATCGTTTGTTTTTAACATCTGCAGTCTGTAACCAAAACATTCCCGAACAAAAATCAAAACTTTTCTTATGCGAATTCTGCAACTTTTGATCCACCATGATCGTCGAACACACTGAAGGGGG
>BJCM01051194.1:0-27519 GCA_018326385.1 Flaveria bidentis | reverse complement strand
ACACTTAGTCAAACTAGTTAGTTTACTTTCATACTTTCATTTATGTACTCATGACCATCCGAATCACCCTTAAGTGGAGATTTTGTGCAATAGTGACAATCTTGAGGTTTGTGGATATCCCCGCCTTTAATAGATGACTTATATGAATATAACACTTGAGGTTTGTGGATTACCCTACCTTTAATGCATGACTTATATTTATATCTATATATTACTTAGTCAAAACCAAACCATAACATCAATCAAACCATGGTTGAATGTTATGTGTTAAGGTAGATATTATACTAATCTTATGATTCCTTATTTTGGACTTCCAATGAGTGACTAATACTCATAAAGAACACACACAATACATGATGTCCAAATAAGTGTTTAAGTAGTATATGCTTTCATGTACTCTCATATTTGTAATTTTCGTATACTTTCCAATTGCCAAAATCTCAAACTTTGAATCCTAAACTTACACACTTTCGTTTATCTTTTAGGGTGACTTTGGTAAATCCTTTAAACTCATTCATATATTCTGTGTGGATTCTAATCATCAAACCATGAGTTATACTTCATCCCTTTTGTTTTAACACTATATGGGTTGCAATGTGTATCAATCATCAAATACACCCAATTATTCATTCAATCAAAATCACACTAAAACTCAATTCATACAAACATGCTTTCTTGTTATACTATTTGTGAATAAATTCTAGAATATATTATCTTGCAAGCAATCTAAACCTCCCTTAACATGTATAGCGCTATCGGACTAGCACATCGGCCCTATTATGATGAGTCTATGTTAAGTTATCAATCTTTACGGTCTTACTCACTTTTGATGCTAAGATTACACTAGTGGACACTTTGGTTTGATTATTGGCTTTGCATGCTAGCAATGTATAAACTTTAGTATACTTTACTCATGTTGAATTGAGATTTATTTACTATTATGCTATGTATTCAAACTTGTATGCTCACCATCATATTCATATGTTGACCAATATTTTATGCATGTTATAGGAAATGCTTGAAGCTTTATCAAGAAATTCAATTAGGTGGACTTAGAAACTCACCAAATCTATCATTTTGTTATGTTTGTTTTAGACTTGTATTTCTTAAAATTATTGTATGTTTACTTGAAACATTGTAATGTTATATTGATTAATGGAAATGAAATTTAATCTTAATTTATTGTCACTATAGTTCTATGATGTCTTTAAACAATCTATCACTTCTTGCGCCCCGATGTTTCCGCCATCAGTTGGGGTGTGACAAGGTCTCTGTCTGTAATTATAACATGGGGTTCTATACATTTATGCTTTAAAGTTTATTTTAATTGTCCTAAAATACATCTGAAACTAATCTAACGCTCAAAATCGATAAATGCATGAGCAACAGAAAACGATTTCAGTTTTGATGTCACACCAACCATTTGGACAAATGACATTTTGTAGACGTTCATTTTATACGTTGTGTATATCATCAACACATACGGGTAAGGCTGCCTAAAAGTATGAGATGTAAGATGTATAAAAAAACCCCGTCTACAGTATTTGTGGGTTCATCTATCTGAGAGATATAAATATATTTATTTTATTGTAGTATAGTAAAAAAACACCTGCATTAAAGTTTCGCCGATTCTGCATGATTTGTTTATTTTCGTGCGGGTATTATATACCATTCTTAAGGCTGACACGTTTTTGGGATTCTGGTCCCTCAGTGTGATTAAAATGTTTCGAGGCTCAAGGTGTTCAAACTAACAATTTGTTTCATTGTGTATGCATGCCCCACGAGGTGTTCATCAGCTTTATGATTATAAGAATCATTTACAACAACTAGGATTCACAAACTTTTTTTAATTTGGTACTTTTCATGTATTTCAAACTGACAATTTGTTTTTTGATGCTAGTCTTTCTAAGAGTGTGTGCTTTTTTATATACTCAATCGCAATCACATTTTAACCATATTTTAGTAGTAACCCACTTATGGTTTTTTCGATCATTTCGTGAAAATAGCATATCAATTTTCACGACTTATATTACGTACCCAATCACCAATTATTCATGAGATAAATAAACCTAATCACCGTCGAACTTCCAACATTATCGTCGTACTGATCAACATATCTATCACCCCTGTCACCGTAATAACTATAACCCTCGACAGGATAATAGTTAGAATCGAAACCGAATAAATAAGTGCTATCCTAAAATGACATTGTTTAGTTATATATCACTAAAAATTTACAAAAATATTGAATTTATCGATATGAAATAATTTAATAAATAACAATTTATATAGTATTTTACTAAGAATATTACGTCGAGTCAAATAATTATCGAGGAATATTAGATCGTATCAAATAATGTAATAAATACAAATTACACCATAATCGAAGAAGAATATTACATTACGTCAAAAAAATAAAAAAGTATTCAACTAAGGTAACGGCCCATGAGACACTTCATAGGTCGTATATATAAGCTTTAATAGTTCGTAACAATATTCACGGCCCGTGAAAGTACTCGCAGTGAAGAGCGTAACAACCGGTTACATGGTTGAATGACTGATTCGATGGGCTGCAGACCTATATGGCCCGTGAAGACTCTTACGGATCGTAAGGAGGTCGTACCTCTAACAGACCGTATTTCATATATATAAAGTTGGAAATGACGATAAGTTCTCAAAGTGCTTAATAGGTATACTATGTGTCTATTCTATAGCGTCTTGTGATACTTGATGTTTATCATAGACAAATGGTGCGGGTTCAAATCACACAAAATGAACAAAAGATAGATTTTAAGAATAGATTGTAAGAGAGTGTATATCGAACCTTACTCACCTATATTGACGCACACAAATTGACGGTTTAACACTTTCACATAAAAAACAAAACAACATCAGAGCTATATAAACTAATTTTTAAACCAGAACTAACAAATCGACCCAAGTTAAACTAATATTGAAAACCAATTTACCAAAAAAGTCGTTCATGGATGAACCCAAACGGTTTCTAACTTTCCTCGGTCCAAACTAGAGGTGCACAATGAAAGCAGGTTAGGATCTAACTCGACGACCCAATGCGAAACCAACGGGGGTTCATGCCAATGCTCCTAGGACCCGACCTGCTTTAAACCCGGGTTTTCCACGACCCGACCGGAACCCGACCTACGCGCTTCAACCCAGATCCCATCATATGATTTGTAAATTACATAATACCAATGTGGTTTGGAATTTGTTGGCCATGACCCGAACCGGGTTCAACCCGACCTGGTTTGGAATCCGAACGCGATTTGTGCACCTCTAGCCTAAACCGTTAAACTTATCGGGGGCCAACCGATTGTATGCGACCCATCAATTTCATCACAAACTAGGATTTCACATATCTTGTTTCACAAACTATAATGTTAGAGGTTATCTTTCAGTTGAGTTTAATGTTGATGATTTATGGATTGATTTGTTCACGTCCTTGTAAAATCACTAGTGGCTAGTCGGGTGGGTTTAATTGAAATGGAATTTTATTTGTAATTTTTCAAACACAAATACAAAATTTTGTATTCAATTTTTCATTTATTAATCAGATTGAATTAACAAGTATAAATTTCCAATACTTTAAAGTGTTTGACCAGTTTTGACAGCCTAGCGGTTTTTAGGCAATTAGGTGAAATTGAAACGTTAGCCCCCGTTTGCGATTAGTTCCGATTATGCAACTGATTAATCCTGATTTTTACGATACGAATCGATCAAAGGACTGATTTCGAGCTTGATAATTTAGCAATATCAGATTTTGAGCTGATTACTTGGAACAGATAACTTTCATGACTTTTCCCCGAAGAAAGACTTGGTCTTTATGTATTGCAAAGACCCGAAGGCAATTTAGGGAGCAAAAATGTATAATTTTGTGATGGTAATATCTTATGGAATAGTAACCAAGTTTTTTATTTTATTGTTATACTATAGTCACTCAACTTTTATTTTATGATGTTTAAGTTTACAAAGTGTTAAACTTTTTCGAAATTAAGTGACTGAAATGACACATACATGAATCTTGGTTAGTATTTAGTGGTCATGTATCATAACTTTAACCTGAAGTAGAAGGTAGTAATGAGAGGATTTAGAATCTCTCAAATAGATATGAGAGGATTATAACTTTAACTTAGATATGTTATAAAGTTAATGACTTTTTTAACGCGTTTGGTTGATAAAATAATCGTGTTTAGTTGACAAATTTGTTAGATACGCTAGAATGTTGACGCTATGACGCCATAGCGTGTTGGCAGTGGTAGGGGCACTGGCCGACAAAAGACGATCCTGAATACATGTTAGAGCATTATGCCAATTCGAATGAATCAAAACAATCATGAAATGTCATAAATTAATAACAACATTATAGAACAGATCGACAACGTTAACATCAATGTCTTTAATCCAAATAACATAGGAAACTTGACGTTGTATACTTGTATGTTTTATTCCTCTTCTGTTTATAAAACTACAAACTTTAGATTTCCTAAGAGCATGGAGAAACCGAACGAAATCTGCAACTCGAAGGAATATGTTGCGAATCAAGAAACCGAGGGTCATGGAAAGCTGCCTCTATTGTATGAAGAAGATGATTCGGGGAGTAAATCAGATAGATTAACATCAACAGAAAACAAGCCGCTAAAAAGTTCCCATGAGTTAGACGCCTTGTTTCTAGACGCCACACCCCCATTTTGCTCATACGAGCATAAGATGCAGGAGCTCGCAGACATCGAATCTCAATACTACAAGCTTATTAAGCCCCGAGCGCAAAGCGAAGATGTGGTTAGCTGTGAAGTGAGTAGGCGGAAGTTATCAAACGAAGAGGTTATTCAGTTAGGTGGAGAACTGTTCATACAGTCTCGTTCATCGAGTTCGACGAATGATGTATCGATGGCTACGCATGTGTACGCCACTTCATTCTCGGGCTTATCTGACGAAGAACTCAAAGATGTTCAACTCATAGAAAATCTTCTCCTTTCCTCGGAGAAAGTTACGCAACGACAGTTTGAACGATCGAGTAAGCTTCTCGACTGGTGCGAAGCGCTGTCTTCTAGCTCGGGGAACCCGATTCAAAGACTCGTGTACTATTTCTCGAAAGCTTTACGAGAGAAGATCGATAAAGAAACCAAGAGAATCGCGTACACGGGCTCAGGAATGAAACACGCATACGATATGCAAGAGAAAATACTTAGCTATAAAATGACTGTACTTTCGCTCTATCAACAGCTACCGTTTTATCAAGCGGGCCATTTTTCGGGAGTGCAGGCTATTGTGGATCGCGTATCCAGGTCGAAAAGGGTGCATGTGATCGATCTGTTTATAAGAGAAGGCGTGCAGACCACGATTCTAATGCAAGCTCTTGCATCTCAACCCGGTTTTCGTATCAAGCATCTTAAGATAACCGCGGTTGGGATAGGTTTTAAAGAGCTGATCGAGGAAACGGGTGATCGGTTGAAGAGTTTTGCGGAATCTATAAACTTATCATTTTCTTTCAATGTGGTTGTAGTTGAAGATATGCTAGATTTTAACAAAGATATGCTTGAGTTAGATCCAAAGGAAGCTTTGGGCGTGTACTCATCGTACGGTTTATGGAGTCTGATCGGGCAACAGGACCGATTAGAATGTTTAATGAAAGTTATAACGAGTGCTAACCCTCGGGTTATGGTGACGTGTGAAGTTGCAACGAATCTGAACTCGCCCAACTTTGTGAGTCGTTTTATCGAAGCATTGTTCCACTATGGGGCGGTGTTTGATTCTTTAGAGGATTGTATGGATCGCGAAGATGAAAACCGTGGTATTACGGAATCTTTGTATTTAGGTGAAGGGATAAGGAGCGTTGTGGGGGCCGAAGGGGCCGAAAGAGAGATTAGGCATGCAAGTATTGATGTTTGGAGGAAGTTTTTCGCGCGATTTGGGATGAGGGAGATTGGAGTTAGTATGTCTTGTTTGTATCAAGCGAAGTTGGTTGTAGAAAGGTTTTCGTGTGGAAGTTCTTGCACGTTTGATGTGGAACGTAACTCCATTCTCTTCGGGTGGAAAGGAACACCGATCCAGTGTCTTTCTGCTTGGACGTTCTCATGAGACCAATTTATTCTGCTTGGTGCATTTGTTATAATCGGTTTACATTGTTATTTGTTTAGCTACATATGTATTGTTCTTATAGAGATGTTCTTCATGTTAAATTTAAACATAAAAAATAGATGTAGTCTTCGGCTTTTGAACATCCTTCAGGAGGTATAAACCGAGCTATGGACATCCTCGAGAACCTGCGGCCATGTTGCGTCGTTGACACAAACGTTGCATAACGTCTATATCATACATTGTGGGTGCTCTTAACAGCAAACATAGGGAACCAATTGTGTGTTGGACATTAAAAGTTACAACACTTTTTTAATGTTTTGACTATAATGAAAGGTCTTTAAAGAGCTTTTTTTTCAACTTATGACTATGGCATTATAAAGCTCTCGACGTTCACTTGATTTGATGCTCGTTCCAATTTGTTTGAAAAATATTTGTTCGAACTTATACTCGGTTGTAAATGAGTCGATCGGCTTGTAAACGAGCCAAGCACGAGCAAAGGTCTAAACGGCTCGGTTCGACTCGAATTATTTTTTATTTTTTTCTATATCTAGTTGATAATATAGCACTCTAATATATTTGGCCTTCTATAATAAATTAACACTAACCATTAAAAAGAAATCTTAAGGCGCTATAAGAAATTTTTTACCCTGCTCTTACTTTTAGTCAATCATCTCCTGCTTCCGTGTTTCGTTCTCTGCAATATGTTCATCGACTCATCGGCTACAGCCTTAGTTTTATCGCCAGACACAAAGTATTGACATTCACAAAAATATTATGTTATGTTATGAAATATAACTGATTTTTAAGTAATTAAAACCTAACACCCAACATTGTCACCATCTCTCATTGCAATATAAATCAAATGACACAATAGATAGTTGAGTTTTGTACAAATTATTCCCCGCTCGTTTGTGCTCGTTCAACGCTCGATTGAAAAATTAACGCTCGAAAAATGATCGTTCAATTTTCTGCTCGGTTGTAAACGAGCCGATCAGCTCGTTTTAGTTTGTAAACGAGCCGATCAGCTCGTTTTAGTTTGGAAACGAGCTGAGCACGATCAAAGATTTGCTCAGCTTGACTGGGCTTGACTCGTGAACAACCCTAACCATGACTGGTACTACCATCATAGCTAGTAGACTTGAGGGTGTACGTAGCCCATTAAAAAATGTTTTGAATTCAACGATGACAAAGGAGAAAATGGTAGCGATCAAAGCTGCAACCACAAATCCCTAGTTGTGTCTACATTGACGCTTCGCTTTCTACAATGTTGCCGGAGGAATCGAGTAATGTTTCGCCAAGACTCGTCTTGTTCTTTTCCTTCAGCGGAGAGGATTGATGTGTCTATTTTTTTTCAATCGGTTTTCAGTTGTCTACTTTTTTATCGACTGTTAATCTACTACTAATATACTCTATTAAACTTTTGAAGGTAAACTGATGTTTTTCTAATTTTCTAAAGGAAAATTGTTATTTTTAACAAACCTCAAAGAGTAAAATGAAACTTAACTCTTTTATTAATGTTATTTATATAGAAATAGTTTTTCATAAAAAGAACTTTTTTTCTAAAAACTCAAACTATTTTTACGCAATATATTAAAATAGTTTTTTTATTGTCCATATTTTATAAAATAGAAATAATTAAAATAGAGATTTATAGTAACGAGATTTTTTAAAATGAAAATTTTTAAAGTGTTATTTCGAAACAAAATGTTTAATTTATCTTTGAAAAAACAAAAAATAACGTTAATATTATTATTTTATTACTTATAATTTTTATTTTATTTAATCTTTTTATTATTCGACCCGTGTATATAAGTCACTTATTTTTCTTTAGCCCTATAAACAGTCACCATGTTACATTTCATACTTTTATATATAGCCGAATGATTGAATCAATTTTGACCTCTATTTGACTATTTCTAACAAAGATACAAACACAATCTTGTGAACCCAAAGTCCCAAATAAAGACAATACAGAACCTCAAAGCCGATAAACATTTTCATTAATATTCCTTCGGTTGCCGTAATGCCGTTCATGATCACCATATGTCCATATGGATTCTGTTTATACTTTATACATAAGCATCTGCCTATTAAGCAGGCTGATAAGCATCTTAATATCATTGAACAAATCGACCACATGAAGATATCGTTTGACTGCATAAGTTCGTCTTCTTTTTAACCGAAAACAAGCATGATATCATGATCACAACAATGTATCCGTCAGAGAAACACGGTGTTGCAGATGATAAAGCCGAAAACGATCAGCAGAAACCATCTGCGAGCGAGATTGGAGGTGTTTTGGATAATGTTTACTTCGATTTCACCTCGCCCCCGTATCGAAGCATGTTGAAGGGTGCGGATTTCCGGTTGAAAGATGATCGAGAAGAGAAAAGAGACACGCCTTTTGCTTCGTTTAGGGTGTTTAAAGACTTTGCGAGCAGATCGAGGAAGTTGAATGGCGAAAAGATTCATATTCGCGAGGTGGGTGTTGCGAATAACGGAAAACTGTCGACTATCGACAGGATAAGGATCGCTGGAGAGCGTTTTATCGACTCTTATCCTTCAAAAGTCGACGAGATGTCCGGTCAGAGTTGTCTGCTTCCGGTTTCAGCATCTGGGCTGTCGGATACTGACAGCCCAGATGATGAAACTAAAGACATTAATCTTTTGCTTACTCTTTTAGCTTCAGCTGACAAAACCGGTCAACGACAGTTTAACGACGCGAGTAAACTCGTTGAAATGTGTCAAAACATGTCTTCCCATGACGGGACTCCGGTCCAACGCTTGGTTTACTACTTCTCCAAAGCGATTTGCGAGAAAATAAGCCGCGAAACAGGACAAAACGCGTCTACTGGACTCGATAAGAAACCAGTGTTTGATGTTCACAAAGCCTTGTCGGGTGTCGACGCGAGTATACTAGCATTCCACCAGAAAGTCCCGCTAGCGCAGGTTTGCCAGTTCACCGCAATGCATACGATACTCGAAAACGTTACGAAAGCGAGAAATGTTCATATAATCGACCTCGAGATCAGAAGCGGGATGCAGTATACAGTCATGATGCAAGCCATCGCGAGCCGCACCGAGTGGCCACTCAAGCACTTGAAGATAACCGCGATTGCCACGCGATCCGAAGCCAAAATCAAAGAGGCTTGTAACCGTCTAGCAGAGTTTGCACAAACAATGAACATCCCATTTAGTTATAAAATAGTTATGGTGGAAGACTTAATAGATTTCAACATAGATCTCCTCGAGCTCGATCGCCACGAGAAGGTCGCGGTCTACTCTTCTGTCGCATTATCAACTCTGATCGTGAAACCAAACCGTTTAGAACATTTAATGAGGGAGATTAGGAAGATTAATCCTTGTATAACACTCGTGATCGAGGTCGAAGCAAACCACACGTCGCTCGCGTTCGTGAACCGGTTCATCGATGCTTTGTTCTACTACGGGGCGCTTTTCGACAGTTTATCGGTTTGTTTGGCGGACGACGAGGTGAGTAGGAAGGTGGGGGAGTGTGTGTATTTTGCTTACTCTATACGGAACATTGTGGCAGCTGAAGGGGACGAGAGAACGATTCGACACACGGGGATTGATGTTTGGAGGGCGTTTTTCGCCCGATTTGGGATGATGGAAGTCGAGTTGAGCAGTGACTCGATGAATGAAGCAAAGTTGTTGATCGATAATTTTGAATACGGGAGTTCTTGCACGACACTTCGTGTCGATGGTCGAAGTTTTCTTGTTGTGTGGAATGGTGTACCAATCTTCTCGGTTTCCGCTTGGAAGTTCATATGAATATAGATAGGATTTGAAACTAAGACGTCTGTTGAAAACCAACCAGATGTTTATCATTGTATCACCCTTGAGAATTCTGTCGGATGAAATCAGGTGCTTACGATGTATATTATTTATGTGGTTTGTAAGATAATTATATGTGCTATGAAAAATAAATTGTTGTAGTATCTATTCTGATATAAAGACTATTAGACGAGGTCCAGTTGACTATATCCTGTCAATTTAATTGACCTAGTTTCAACTCTCTCTCTATTTTTCATGCTTCACATTTTTTCTGTCTGATTCTTAAATTACTTTAATATATCATATATTTTTAATTTTTATAATATATTTTACAAATAGTCTACCGAAGGTAACTTGTTGATATCACAAAAGTTGACCGAAGAATAATTGTATTATTCTATAATTGTTTTCTATTTATGCTTTGGTCTCTATAATACAATTTTGTAATGTACTTCATCGTGTTAATATCAGCGCCACCACACGCTTAATGAGATTTGCAAATGCATCACATTGTGCAGGTTTAGTTTCTAGTATATAACTTTATATTAATTTTCATTTGTCTCTGCTCACACGGATGATTATGGGTGAAATGAGGATATGTATGTTCGTGTAAACGAAATCAAGTAGAAATAAATGTAAATTAAATATAGTTTATGATAATTATGAAGGAGAGATTATCTTTGATAATATAATGAAAGTTATGAGTGTCCAAGGTTAAATTGACGGTATAAATTACTAGTAATCAATAGTTTATAATATAAATAAACAAATATAAAACTGAGTTAAATTTTAATGAGTTGACAAGTTGTAAATAGGTTATGTTAAAAATTGTAACTAGATTAAAACGGTCATAAACGGGTAGCCGATGGTGAACAGACTATATGTGTAAATATGTTAAAACAAGTCTTAAATCGGATGATGGATTGAACTTATAAATTATGCATATTTGTATCTTTTTGTTCTAACCGGAAACTGTTTGACAGATTCGTCGATTTAATTTTGGTAAAACCCAAACACTACATGTTTAATAAATGGTTAAGACAGGTAAACCCAAACTTGTTAGTTTATTAGATAGCTAAGACTGAAAAAACCTAAACCTAATTATTTCCATAAGCTTATTATTTTCATGTTAGATTCTGATCGTGTTTCATGTGGTAACCTAGCTCAGGAAAATGTACTGGAGAACTACTATATTTATTAGTACATAAGAGTATTCATGCTAGCTTCTATATTTTCCTTTTCATATTTATACTAAAAATACTATTTTTTCTTTTTCAATTAAATAATATTTTTTATCTCTCATTCACTCACAATCACTTTCAAAAATATTATAAAATGTATGGGGTTGTACCGTGTCTCCTCAAATATGAGGAAACACGATACATCCCCCATAAATTTTCTTTTTATTTCACTCAGAACCATCTCATATAATATACGACACACTCAAATCAAAATCTAAAATGAAAAAGTACTATGAGTGCTCTAACAAACCTAATATAAAGGCCACTCAAATAAACAAATAAAATGCTATTGGTCAGGCTTTAAACAAATAAAAATTTTAAGAACAGCCTTTCCGAATAAAACATAAGACTTCAAAGTGAAATGAAAACATAAAAATCTTAAACAACAACCACTTCAATAATGTCTCACTGTTATATTAAGCTTGATAATAGCTCTCAGACTTTGTAGATCCAGAAATTCAGTAGTCATGATTCCATATCCCCTCACGAACCGAAAATAACCAGTCCCCGAGACAACCGAAAACTCCCTCTCCTTCAACACGAAAGGATCGGCTCCTTGAATCTCTAGTGTGCTTCCCTTATACTCCCCATCCGTGAACATGACCGAAAAGGTCATGTACAACGCCTTCCCATCCAACTGACTGTTGATGTACATACCTTGGGCCCTTCCAACCTCTTGCGACCCGGGATCAGGGGATATGGTTACTGGATCATCATGAGCCAGAAGGGTCCCAAAGTGCATAATGCTAGTGGTGGGGCCATCTTTTCCGGCGACAGTCATCGCTGACTTGTCGTCGCCGGTGAGGCTATCGTGCACATAAAGCACAAGATTGGTTTCCTTGTATTTGTTTTTTGAGTAAGTGTAGACCCAATAGATGATAGGAAGTGCAATGAGTGGGATGGTGAAAAATAGAGGGTTTGACATGGTTTTTTGGTTTGGATTTGGAGGTTGACAGTGAAGTGGTTAGTGTGTGTGTTTAAGTGCTGATAAAGATGCTTTGATTAGGGTTGGAATCTTAACAAAGGAAAATGACAAAAGGGTAATCACAAGTTCTTAATCATTATGTAGTATTTAATAATTTAATTAGTTTGAGTAGTGTTATATAAGTTAATTAATTTGGCTTAATTAATCATTAGTTGGTCTTAAGCTGATTTAAGGATAATTATAGTTCTTGCACTATATGATACTTCATATTTTGCTCCGTCTTAATCATTTACTTTCTTCACATATATTATATTTCACCTCAAACTATCAAACCAAATATGATTTTGATTAGTTAGGTTGTCCTGCTAAACCTAAATTTTTAAGTGAGTTATCTAAAAAATAATCGGTATTGCCAAAAATTTCACCGTCTTAACTTTTTTAACCGGAACTTACATATCCCTGATATTGATGACGTGAGATTATAAAATGTGATATGATATGAGTAGACGTTTTTCTCTAATACCACACTACAACTACTGACGCTCTTGATGGTAATCTTTACGATCATATATCATGGTAATGACATATGATCCAACACAAGCATCTACTTAATTACTATAGTGATGAGTTGGTTCTCAACGATGATTTTGTAGTTAGCAAAAACAAATAGTACAATCAAACCTTGTTGTATTCACAAGGTTGTATAATGTTGTTAGCATTGGTCCCTTAATCATTGAAGTCATAACATTATGCAGACAATCCTAATGTCACTTGATGATGTTCAGAACAACATGCTTTACATAATGTTGGAATGAATTATTTTATATAGTCCATATGTTAAATAAATATATTAGCTTATGAGGGGACAGATTTTCCTGATAAAAGAACAATATTTCACTTTAGGTAAAATATTTCAAAATCCAACCCCCTGATAAACACAATTTCATTTTATAAAAAAAAACCTAACTACTGAAACAAGAAAAAAAGTATGACAATGGCAGAGACATCATATGGCATAAGATTCTATAAAATAACAAAAGTATGTTTAAGAATCTAGCAATCACCTAACAGGAGATGAAAAGAAAATGACAAGAAAATAAACAAAGATACCTGCTATCAAAATCCCAGCATATACTAGACTTTGTGATGACTGTTTTGGGGATTTGTATTTGATTTCACAGCATCTCATTTTTTCCCTTTCATACTCCAGTACATGTTCCACATACCTGCATCATAAACATCCCAGCATACATGTCATCGCCATCAAGAAAAAAACATACTAACCTTCCCAACACGGAGTACATATATTATAGAACCACATAATCATTGTATGTTGTACTGACCAGATATAGCACGATAGAGGTGTTCATGGTTTCTGGTTTGACCGGTACTAACAAAAATTTTGGGCTCTGCCATTGTTTTTTGAAGAAAGGTAAACTAAACCATATGGGTTGGATGGGTCAACCAGACTGGTCAGAATGGTTTGGTTTGACAGTCTGAATTGTTTTTAAAAACTTTTTTAATAGTTAATTTGTATTAAACTTCTAAAATTGTTCATGAATATTATACTTACATATATGCATAGCTGCATATTCCAAAAATAATATTAATATATATAATTAAATGACTGGTTAGGTTACATGGTCGAGTACAGTTTCCTAACTGTGAACCAAATCGGCTTATTTGCTTCGGTTTGTGGTTTTCAGTCGCTTTCAAATATTTATGAACACTTATAATAGGGGAGAGATAGAGAGTTGATGATGTGGTTACATAATCGCATTGTGTATCCACATTAAAGCAATAGATGACATGGTTCTTGGAGTGTTTTGCTTTAAAATGGTCATATATTGTATGACTCTCTACATATATATTCTGCATCAACTTACTGTTGTGTCATAATGGCGCTTTGAAGAATTTCAGTGCTGTTCACATTTGCATCTTGTAGACGATGATCATATAGAAGTGAAGATAAATCCACAAGTTTTTCCTCAAGACCCTGTTATTTATTCGACAGAAGATGATGCTTCTTCAGCTTAAAAAAATTAACATATGGAACTTTTAACAGTTATTTTTTAAAATCTCACATAACTTTCATTCAAAAAGGTTTCAGAAATCAAATGTTCACACAAGGATGTATTTGACCTCATAGTACCACATCAAATAAAATATACGCCTCAGCTTTTAAAGTGGCTTGATGTTACAGCATTATATAAATGGATTTTTAAAGCTTGAATGACTTAACAGATATAAGTAATTTTAAAAAAATAGAATCTACGTAGGTTGAACATTTGTAAAACTTGGTTGCTATTTAGTGAAATTTACATTTGCCTCCAACAATGAAAATATGCAAATATTTTTAGATATTAAAAAGAAACTTACATCCAGATAATTTTCAAGCTTGTCAACCAGTTCATGAGGGAAAGGCTCAGGCAAGTTTGTCTCTTTTTTGTAGAACTTTTCTATCCATAGTTCAGTAGTTGTCTTATTTTTCTTGCCCTTTACTGGTTCACCAAGAGGGGTTCTCAGATACTCTCCAGCAAAAGCTTGGACAGACTAAAACAAATTATTGAAGTAAATAAAACAGTTTCTGGAATACTAATATCAATAATAATGGTGATGATGATAAAAAGAAATAAACATGTTTTACCTCTGATGTCTCTCGAATCCTATGAAGGGCAGAATCGACACGGGCATATATGGTGTTTCTCTGTTGAAATCAATAAATCATCCCATGACATAGACAAATATTTGATAAGCGCATGCTTAAATGAAAATTATTGAGCCATTATTTTAAAAAGTATCATTTGGTGCTTAGTATTGTCGTCAAGTTAATGAGCGTCAAGACTCAAAACCCTTACTCCCCTGCCTTCTTAAAAAGAATGCCACAATTTCCATTTGAGATGTCCTATGAAAGTTGCAAGTTTCCTTTTATGGAAAAAATACTTGTTTATGTGAAAATTTCAGGTCACCCTCCATGAAACACCTAATTAATTCGGTTCACAAAGTTGTCTTATTTTGAAGGGTATTTTAAATAACTGATTAACGGTGACACTTTCCTAAAATTTACTGTTGGGTCATGGGTGGGAAGTAAACCCATTGTTCTCCCAACTTTATCATATGAGCACTCATTATCTGACTAATGCCTTAGATAGAGATGATAAAATGGGCAGGTTGGTAAATTTTCAAAGGGGTCAATTTTAATAAGGTCAAACCGAGCTGGGTCGAGATGACACACAAACACTTTCTGTCAATAACATTTTTCTTAAATAACTAATGCATTATCTATTATTACAGAAATATCAGTATTACTATGATAATATAAATCTTTGAATAAAATTTACTTAGGATGCTATATGTAATTATGTATAAAGAATTGACTTTGGGTGACTTTACCTAACTGACATGTCTAAGCTAAAGCTAATATGCAACAAAAATCAATCCAATCATAAGCAAACAGGTAAAAAAATGCCACCTATAATCATAAGCAATCCAATCATAAGTTATATTTCAAGAACTAGAGCACATTATACAAAACATTGCTGACCATTTTGGACAGTAATACAAGCTCTCTGTCACCAAACTATGTTGCCCTTTTGATGTCAAGTTAATTCTGATATAGTATCCTAAGCCTGTAAAGCATCTACGTAAAGGTATATATTGTAGTTGATCTAGAAATCTACTATAAACAAACAAACATACCCAACATATCCCACATATGCTAATTGAAAATCATATAAAGGCAAAAATGCAAAACAACCAAGGGGAAAACAGAAAATACGCGTCTTACCAATGCCACATCCTGTAGCAGTTGACTGACCCGGGAAGCATTAGAAAATGGTCCAAATGGATGACAACCCGCAGCCAATAGCCAATTGACAACAGGTCTTTCATGAATATGAGAAGCTTTTTCGTATGGTGCACTTAATCCTCCCACAACAGAAGCCAATCCAGCCACTATATGACGTTGTGCTTGTGAGGGAAAAACATGTCTTCTCTCCGTTTCGGAGACGTAACTACACAACAAAATTTTGATCAGCATATAAATCGAGAAAATTGAATATGGTATACGAGAATGTTTGTTACAGTATATACCAACCTTAAAGGTATTTTTTCACTTTGATGTTGAAGTACAATAACAACATCGTTACTTGTCCACAAAAGGCTTTCATCATCCATCATAAGGTGTGGATCCACATCAGCTAACGACAGAACAAAGCTGCAAAAGAATAGACTTATTTGTCTTTCTAGAAGATTTTCTAACAAAATCTAAAAGATGCAACATGTGATTGAATTGCTCACACAGGAACCACTCTTGTTCCATAGGTACGATGCAGGTCCCCTTGTTTCTTTTGCACTGTTTTAGTTTTCTTTTTTCGAGACTTAAGGTTACTGCCCCAAATAGGTTTATGCTTTAATATTGAATCACTCACACCATCTGTCTCATCCATCCAGTGCTATGAAAAAAAAAGAACTAATGTCAGTTGACAAGTGTGACATCAAAATAAAAAGAAAACAAAGAATAAAGTTAGACCAACCTGACGGAGAAAATATTTATCAGAAAGGGATGGCTGGGAAACCTCTAGTAAACCAGCGGCTAGTACATCAGCCGATCGTTCCATTTCCTACATTCAGAATATGTATTTGTATTATAACTTATAAGAAATTATATTGTAAAAACGAAAGGGAATAATGATGTTCTCAGACATCTTAGTACACCTCTTTAAGGATTGCACCATCAAGATATGTCTTTGTATGCACATGAAAACGTCCATCTTTTTTTGTTTCTTGCAGAGAATGACCACGCATAGCTTTCGAAACAGCAATTGCCAATTTTTCATGAAGATGTAATGAATGCGAACCACCAACAATCACCACATCTTCTCCTTTGTGTACCATCTTCTTAACCTGAAAACAGTAAGAGAAGATACTACATATTGGAAAAAAGACGGATATAGCCACACCCTTTTTTGAGCAATAGGAAAACAAAAAGAAACAAAAAGAAACAAACTTTTAGAAGAGAAGTGCACCTCGGCCTCAATGGCTTCGATATTTATACTGTAGTTCTGGCCTTTCTCCATTATATTGTAACGGTTATGATTTTGTAGCACAATTATTGGTATAAGCAGCCTTGTTGCAAGATCTACAGTTTCAAACCTGAATCCACCGGATACAATTGCAAGACATAAGTAACGAATAAACAGGGAAGTGTTATAAAACCACAAGGTACCACCAATCTTAATCTTAATCACATAATAATTTAAAATCAGCACACCTGACATCTGGAGCGATAACATGCTGAACTGTAATGCCAATCAAAGCAGCAAGTTGACCAACAAAGTTGTCATGAGTTGTAGCATGCTCGTTAGCAGCAATCGAGCTTTTAGGAACCACTGCATTTCGTAAGCGTGGAAGGGTTTTGGAACTAACACTTCCTTCATCAGTTTCAATTTTTCCATACGTGCATGGGCCCGCTGAGATATCAATTACAACAAACCTGCCACCATTTAAAGTCAGTTTATATGTTAAGTACAAGTAGCAATCAAATTCTAATCAAGATAATTCATGACATGTACCTGCCTGACCCAAGCCATACTTGAGATGCTCCACCTCCATTATAATGATATCGATAAAGATAGCCTCCCTCTTGTAGTTTAATGTCTTCTTCACTTAACTGTTTTGGTTTTGCATACATTAAACTATCAAGATCAATATCTTTATTCCTTGGATCCATTCTAACCTGTAAAACAATAAACAAGAAAGAAACATAGGTCAGTGATATACATTGGACAATTATAGAAGGCGAGGGATGTTAAGCCTTACTTTATCAAAGTTCACAATAAATATTGTTGTTGGCATA
Organism: Flaveria bidentis; assembly: GCA_018326385.1. Classification (NCBI taxonomy): domain Eukaryota; kingdom Viridiplantae; phylum Streptophyta; class Magnoliopsida; order Asterales; family Asteraceae; genus Flaveria; species Flaveria bidentis. The sequence continues at coordinate 9,605 of BJCM01051194.1, read as the reverse complement.
GGTCTGTCTGCCTCTTCAGCATTATATCCCATATTATCATAGTCAAACAAGTAGGAATAAAGCTTCTGAAATTCTGGCTCCACAGCTAATGCATCCACCTCAAACGCCGGAACTTCCCTTCCAAAATCAGCCTAAAAGTAACACATATATAATATAATCCAATACAAAGTTATATAACAATAGAAGTCACTCGTTGAAGTCTGAAGATTGCAATCACCTCTCTGGCGGTTCCAGCAGGAACCATGGCTGCTTTCATAGCCTTTTCAAGTGCTATCAGTTCTGGCTGTGCTGCCTGTAGTAAAAGACAAGTTTACAAATACTCATAATGGGTGTTGAAAAGATAAATTTTACACAGATTCTCAATCCCTAAAAGCAAAATTGTCAAAAGAACTGCTTACCGGGAATACATTGAACACCATATGATGCTCAATATCAAGAGGCTCACCAGTCTCCAGGCAGGAGGGCCTGTGAGACGGAAATCCCACTCGAAGAAATTCTTCAAGTTTCTGTGAATCCATTGTGTACCTATAACCTCCATCTCCACTAAAACCAACGAGTACAACATTTACCTCAAGCGGCACTTGGAAGGGAACCTGCATCAAACGCATCACAAAGTAACCAACATATCCTCACAATTAACTTCAATAACTCAAATGAAGCAAACCAACTCTACACCTGTTTGAATTACCTATGGTTTAACCTAGTTAATCTTCTAAATTGCACTCCAAATTCACCATATAATCAAAACGAATTACGAATCTACTTTCGTGCAGTTAACTGAATTTAACCACAACGCATGAAACCTAAAAAGAGATGTGGATAGATGGATGATCTGCTCATGATCGCATCTAAGTAAGCTACAAAACCTATAACTCTAATCATGATCAATTTATCCAAACCTGATTAAAATCTAACAAAAACACATCACGTAAATCAAAAACTTCAACTCGATGATTCCTACAAATCGCCGTGATTACATCAAAGTTACCGCCGGATGAAACTATTAAAACGTTACCTCAGCGCGAGAATGAAGCATACTACGAACATCCGATCGAACACTCTCTTTAACATCTTGAAATGCGCTGTGGTGCCATTGAGGATGTCCTGGATCTCTTCTGTAAGCTTGAGTAGGGGCTGATTGTGAACTTTTTAGCAGAAGAATTGCAGATAAACATAAGAAGATTGTACGAATTGACGCCATTGTTGAACAGCAGAAGCTTGTTAAGAACCCTAATTTAGCTTCTTCTTCATGTAGGAGTATTTTTGGTCTTCTGAACGTTTTCGACGAATGCGTTTACTGGTGAAGACTAACGCAGTGCGAACCCTCAGTTTGATTGGAATACAGAAAAAAAATACAGTAAAAAGTCTTTTATTTCGATTTTATGTGAAAACAAACAATGTATTATTACTTTAATCGTTATGAAAAACTAGTATCGACACTCTCGAGTTGTGATGGGATCGTAAACTGAAGAAAAAGTAACGTCGAAACGTTGGCACGAACTCGTTTGTTTAGAGTAAAAAAAGTATCATTGACTTCGTTGATGATATATCAATATTTTATACAACAATTTGGAACAAGCATAAACTCATGGTTGTGGCGGGGTCGTTGATAATATTTATGATCTTATATGAAAAATAAAGTTGCTAAAAAACCCACGTGAGAATGTTTATAAAAATAGATAAGTCATAACGATAGAATAACTTAACACTTAAATATTAATTTTGATAAGAACCAAACAGTTACAGATTTAGATTTTATATGATGTACACATGGGCTGATTTACCTTTATAGGAGGGGTAGCCTCTGCGGCCCCTCAAGTTTTAACGGATAGTAAAAAAAATACTTTGCGGGAAAAAAAATAAATTTTATAGTTTATATTATCCCTAAGAAATTATTATGTTACCTTTAATTTTTTAAACTCAACACTTCATAAAAAGATTTACTTTTTTAAAACATAATCTATTATTTTATTAAAAAATATTACAATTTATAAAAACATAAATAACTAATAACCTCAAAATACCCAATAGTTCAATACAAACCCAAATAACAAATAAGCCAAAAAAAACATCAAACAACTTAAAACACCCAAAACTAATAACTAATTAACCTAAATAAAAAAATTCAAACATATAACTTAAAAGACAAGAAACACCCATAGCCCATCGACGCTTCCCATAGCCACCCTTCACCCACACCGGTCGACAACCCCTATGCCTTGAAGCCTTGAACGTCAGTCGTCCGGCACACCGCCCGACCACCTACCGCTTGTTGCGGCGGCCCATGCCATCGTCCACCACCCACCTATGATATTTCACCATCCACCTAAAGGTAACAATATCTAGCCTTTTTACTCTATTACACTTTGAAATTACGATTTAGGGTTTATGTTGTTCAATTTCTAATATTGAAGTGTTATTTATTATACAAATTAGTGATTTGAAAGATTTCAAGAGAATGATATTGGCTAATTCTTTTATTATTGTGTTCAATTCCTTCAATCTCAAATGGATTTGATTTAAATTATCTTTATTCGGACCCATTTATTATCATGTTCTTTTTCTTTTATTAAAATAAATATGCGGTAAAAAAATTTACATTACCTTGATTTCTTGAATTTTTCTTCTAGATCTGTCACTGGATGTACAACTCGGTGTTGAATGAAATCTACAAAATGTTGATAAAAAGAACACGGCTTTTTGGTTATTTGTAATTTTATAGAACATTAATTTAAAATCTATAAAAGAAAAACAAAAAAAAAGTTATAGTGGAAAAAAACACAGATAAATAGTATATGTATAGTATTTATCTGTAGCTAAATTTAAGGGGCTAAAATATAACTTTTTAAGGACTTTAATGTAAATTAAAACGTTTTGATATCGATGAATTGTACATTATGACAAACATGTTTTGTAGCGTGTGAATAAAGCCTTTCAAATATGCGAATTACATACTCTAGCATAAAAAAACACCTACATAAGCTTTAACAACTTGTGTGTGTTTTGTATCGATGAATTATACATTATTAGGTTGATGCAAATGTGTATAAAGGCTTTTACAATACTAATAAGCAATTGTGTTTTTTTCCTTTTAAGTTGTATATATATATAAGTAGGTTAAAGACCATATATTACATGGGTGAAATAAATAAAATATATTTAAATCATTAGTTTTATAAATATTTTATTTTTAAAATGTTATTATTCATTGATAAAATAAAAATATAATGAATATTTAAAAGTTATAACACATAATGAATTAAAATTATTATTCTATATTTAATATGTATTTTGCATTTATATCTTATCGTTTAATAGTTTAGTTTACTTATTTACAATAAATATCATTTAATATGAGAAAGAAAAGAAACACAAATATAAATATATTTTTTAAACATATTTTAATTAAAAATAAAAGTTAAATTAATTGTTTTTATAATTTTTGTATTTATTATGAGAGAGAAGCGGAAAAATGATTTTTTTGATATGTTAAAATGATAACACGTGTCATTTGATATGTTAAAATGATGACACATGTCTTAAGAAAATCTTCTTTTATTATATGTTATAGATGGATAAATTTCAAAAGTGGAAATTAAATTTTTGAGTGTTGAAGAAAATACTTGTTGGTTAGTAGTTGAGAAAAAAGTTCTTCTAACAATCAACAACGAAAGAGTTATCCGGAAATCAACTCAAAACCAAATTGATCCCACAAAACCAAAGCCTAAGATATCGTTGTGACCACCTTCAAAAATAAAAACATTCCTTCTTGGAGACTTCAGGAAGCGACAAAAAGCAAGATATAGTGTAAAGAGAATGGAACAAAATCAACATATCATCACATGGATTAAAGTGTTTTTTTAAGGGTTGTGGCCCTAATGAGGGGTTATATATGTCATATTTTGTGTCCTCCAACATGATAGGTGTAACCGTTTGTGATTTTCTTTCCTACTAATCAAGTTGGATCAGGCTAACCATGTTACTTGGGGAGAAATTTAGAATTTTGTTCTTTAGTATCCTTTGTTGTTACAAAAACTATCGTTGTTTAGACTATAAGCTTAAAGTAGAAGCAAATGATAAGGTAGTTGTTTATGACTTTAAGGTCATTTTAAGAGATTTGAATCACGCCTTGTTATTTGTATAGACTTAATTGAACCGTTAGACTAAGTATCTTGTTAGAATAAATTTATTTTAATAAATTAATTAAAACTTTTACTCCATTAAGTCAAATTATTTAGTTGGACTTTTAAATTTTTACTATAAAATGTTGCATAAGGGACATGTGTTTTACAAAACTCATTTTAATCAAAGAATCACACAAACACTTGTATGTAATGTTTATTAGCATCTAACTACGTACAAATATTATTGTATTGGAAGTTGTTCTATTATTTTGTGTCTTATTTTCACAATTATAATTAGAAAGAAACACAAACAACCAAACCAAACTAAGAATATATGTCACCCTAAAACTCCAAGTCTACATAAACCTGTTGTTTTTTTTTTACAATTCCAAAACCAAGGAGTTCATGTACTCTATACAAAACAATCGCAAAGCATCCCTTATCGATCACAAAACAATGGTGTATAGTGTCCGATTGATCAGACAACGAATGCCAAAACATTGCCACATCAGCATAACAAAACCATCCACTCAGACTCGATACATGGCTTCACGACACACATGAAACACTTTGCAGGACAAAAAAAAAGGTCAAAGTGATTTTCACTTGTGTTCCCTTCTATAATTACTTTGGGTTGTTCTTTTCTCCACTCGCGATGCTTGTAGCTGTGGTTGCGGCGGTCGCAGTTCGCGATGCCTGTAGTTGTAAGGTGAACTTTTTCTGCAAATCTTTAAGTTTCTCTAGTATTTCTTGGAACGTTGGTCGGGCTTGCGGTTCACTGAAAACAAATGCAAAATATAATATCAAAGATAGAATGTACTTTAAGTATCTAATGGCTCATTGTTATAAAAGGTCAAAGTCAACTTTCGATATATTTTCATGAACAAATGGTGATATCAAAACAGTCAAAGGCGAGATACGAACCTGCAGCAACAACTTTCGATAAGAGAAGCCCATTGTGGATCTACGTCTTTTGGGATATCTAGCTGTTGATTCATGAACCCCACGGCTCCGATTACCTGTAAGTACAAGAACATTTGACTTTTGAGGTCAAACAAACGAAGAAAAACGCTACATTTGACTTTAAAATTCAAACATTGGAAGAAAAGACATACCTGCATCGAGTTAAGACTATCCCAAGGGATCTTCTCGGTGGTGAGTTCCCATAACACGACCCCGAAGCTGTATACATCAGACCTGCATATTTCAAAAGGATATTTTTATTAAATTTATAAATTTACATACATTTCAGCATTTATCAAATCAAAATGATCAGTTACACGCATAGAGCTTACTTTTCATCGGCCTGTTCATTCCGAAGAACTTCGGGAGCCATCCATTGCGGCTAAAAGTGGAAAAAGAAAGAAAAAATGCTCATCAGAGAACGAACGATGACAACTTAAGGAAATGAAGAAGGATGTATAAGTAATACCGTTCCCTTCCCCGTCTTTGTTGTAAGGTATGTTTCATGCTTGATACGCGAGAGACCAAAATCGCCAACCTATTCATTTGCAAAAAGTCCTATGAATAAATAAAAATTAAAAGAAAATAAAACATTATTTGAAGGATAATACAAACCTTCACATTCCAGTTCTTATCAACAAGAAGATTCGAAGATTTTAAATCGCGATGAATGATGGGCGGGTGACAATGATGAAGATAATTCATGCCTCGAGCCTGCAAGACCATGGAGTATTAGAGCATGAACATATAAACACGACCCACCGAATGAAAATGTTAAATTAACAAACAAATAGAAACAACATTTTACTTACTATATCCATGGCCATATGAACACGACGTCTCCAATCTAATCTAGTAGTATTTCTTTGAAGTAACCGGAACAAACTTCCACTGCATAAAATAGCCATAACTCCCTTTAGCGCATTCAATAGCTACACTTTATCTAAAAAGCGTCAAAGAAATGTTTGCAAGTCAACCCATTCCGACTCTTCCCAAGATGATGTATTGACTTTTTACCCAACCGATCATTTCTCGCTTTAAGAAAAAACAAACACTGACTTGTTTATTAAGACGTGCACATGATGCTGTCATTTCATACAGACATACATACAAGTATGCACACAAGATACATACATATATACCTACATTAAAATTATGTATTGTGTGAAGTTAAAGGAATTGGTGAAGCTACCGAGGAAGGAACTCTGTGACGATGCATAGGCGTTGAGGTGAAGTGACTGCGCCCATGAAGAGTAGAATGTTTGGATGCCGAAGCCTTTTCATGAGAGACACCTTCACATATAAAAGATAATTAGGTGACAACACATAAATATCATCAAATACGCAACAAATTCTACGCCAAAATTTAAACATTCATATTTCGTGAATGGTTTTTTAAATTTACAAACTTACAACAACCTATTTACTTGCTGAAGTAATTCATTGACAGAAAATTTACCTCCTGTCTGAATGATAATATCACCTCGTCTGAATATTCTTGCCTCGAGAAAACCTTGACAGCAACATCCTGCATACACAATCAAAACATTTTAGAACTACAACACTTGACTAAACATATGGTTTGATACATCTAACACAAGCATCTAACATTCTAACTACTTGTGAAATGTTTGAAATACCCTTTAACATCAACATAATTCCCAACTCAATATCATCAAAATTAAACATGTGATTAAAACTATTCGGGTCGAAAAGAATATTAAGAAGCGATAGGCCAAAAAACATACCGATCCATACCACATTGCATGGTATACCGTCCCACACGAGCCTTGCCCAATCTGTTCACCAATAACTAAATCTTCCCACAAGATTTCATAATCCAAGCTATCAGAGTCCATATCCACTTTATTGATGGCACTACTGTTTGTGCTGCCACAACTACTAGCACTGCTTGTACTATTAACGTTAAACGAAGACCATGATCCCGAAGGCTCATTCCTGTTTGTGTTTTCCCATGGTTGACTTTCTACTTTTGATGAACTCATTTGTTGATCCGAATCATGTTCTTGATCATTATGCAACCAATGCAAACTAAAACGACCCATTTTTGAATCTCGTTCTCTTTCATTTCCTCTCCATGGCCATGTAATACCCTTTTTACCCATCCATGCTTCGGCTTTTGAAGATAAGAGTTTGTGGATCCCGGGCTTTGTTTCACTCTCGTCACCTGAATCTATTGACGTTTTTATGGCAAATGGTGATTGAGGGACATCGCTCCTTGGGGTGCTGGCTCCACTTGAATTTCCATCATCTTTATGATAAGGGGTGTTAACGTCATTTTCGGAGGAATGATCCTCTCCACCCCTGCTATCATGATGCATGATGTTCTCGCCGGATTTCATTGTGGATTTGACCTTGTTGCTGACTTTTGAAGCCTGTTTTCGTGTTTTCAAAAATCAAGATTCATCGATACATAATAACATAATATCACAGTCAATGAGTGAATCTGGTAGAAACTCTTGTTACTAAGATCAGTTCTTTTAGACCATAATTTTGAAAAGAACATGCCTATTATGAAAAGTGCAAAAGTTTTGTCCAAAATTTCAAATCTTTCTATGAATAACTAGTGTATAAAATATGATTATGAAAACTATATTGTTTCTATAAGAATCTAGTTTCTTGTTACAAATGGATTATGAGATTGTATGCATAAAAAAACACTTTCAGCAGCTTGTGACCCATTTGACTCGTTTCTTTTTTAGCTATATTTTCTCTTTTACCCGTCTGACCTGTTAGAGATAAAACATAACCAGATTAAACAGATTCATAAGTAAACGGGTCAAAACTAAAAACATAATACTGACCAAATCTGATATCTTTGAGGCGATTGCAGTTTGTAGAGGTTGTTGAGGATCAAGCCCGAGCTTAGCCGAAGCAATCCTTCTAGGTGCACTTATGTTCTCCACGGGCTTCATTTCTCTAAACGGGCGTGTATCACTTGATACGCATATAACCCCAATTAAGTCCCCATTTTCATCACGAAATGGCGTATGAGTTGCAATAACAACAAACTTTTCCCCTCTTTTGTTCCTAACCGGAAATTGACCCGACCAGGTTTCCCCCTTCACTGATTGTTGTATGATAGCATCGGCTAACGGGTAATCATCAGGTTCTACTAGCAGCTCAATGGGTGTTTTTGTTAGGGCTTCAGCAGGCGTATAACCATAAAGAATTTCAGCCATGCGATTCCTACATAAGTTTTGATTATCAAACATGTGGAAATATGATACATTTTCTTGTGTTCTTGAATAAGCTATAAATCAAGATTCCATAAAAACACAATCAATTCTAATGGGGTGTTTGTATGTGTGTTTCGAAAGTGAACATGTGATATTGAATAATCGGAATCAGATAATCAACTCAGCTGTAATAAAATACTCACCAGTATATTATGTGACCATGAAGATCAAATATGTGCACAGACTGACCCATTGACTGCAGTATATTCAAGTACTGTGTTTCTGTCAGCTTCACAGCTGACGGCCCACTAACTCCACCACCCTCCCCAGTGGTGGAGGTGTAATTGGCGTTATCATCACTGTATCTAACATCAACACTGCGAGTTTCTCTCCTTAACGGAGACGAATGCCGAAAAGATGCTGAACCCATTTTGAAGGCGGCCAACGCGCCGCCTTCAAACATCCCGCCACCACCCATGTTTCTGCGGCGAGGGCGGCGGGGTGACACAGAACTAGACCTTTGACGGTCAGATTTTTGCTGCTCATCAGAAATCTTTAGCTTTGAAATTTCTTGTTTCAAATGAGAATGACTTTTTCCTAAATCATGAATCTTCTTCAACAGCTCCTCAGTTGGTGGTGCTTCATTCATGTTCTTGCTGTTGGTATCCATTTTCCACACACTTTCACACAAATACACACACTGTGATTCAAGAATCAAGAAATTGGTACAAATTTGAACAAACAAACACCATAAAACACACTCAATCTTCACCTCCACACAAGAATCAAGAAATTGGTACATTGATCAATTAACCAATTGCCCTTAAAACTTAAAAGTTTAAACCCTTCTCAGTGAACTTTTTTAACACGAAAACTGAAATACCCAAATCAAGAAAGTTATAAAAAAAACCATTTTTGATTGCAGAAAGCTATAATAAGAGATAAAAACACACACACACCCGCACACACATACACACAAAACAAACACACTACCTGTGAATGAATTGAATCTGTACAAGGGTTCTTGCTGTTGTAGCTGATTTGAACAAAACATAAGCTAATTGGTGTTGGATGAATGAACTGATTTAGCTTTCAAAGGTATGAATTGAATTGGGTATGGAGAATTGATGATGCTGATGATAAGATGGAGGTCTGTAGCTGGATCAATTAATTGAATCTTTATCTATCTACCCATCTCTTTCTATCATCTTTATCACACACATTAAACCCTAAATTGATGAATCTAATGTGGTGAAGTTTGTGAATTGAAAGATGAATCTTGAAATAAACAAAGGAAAGATGCAGTGTCTTGAAAGGT
>BJCM01051155.1:0-10311 GCA_018326385.1 Flaveria bidentis | reverse complement strand
GTATAACTTATACACTCCTTTTATTATTTGATGTCACATTAACTAACTTAAATAACATAACAAATAATATACTTGAACAAAATATCCTAATAAGTTGTTCCAACACATATGCAACTTATTTAGAAAACCCATTTTCTAAATTGGTGTAGATATTTGATTGAATGATCATATCATCAATTAAATACCAATTGGTGTTTGCTAAGCTTGTTATTGGGTATAACTCGACTTGGATCACAACGTACTAACCGCATCAATATTCTACGTGTCTTAGGCATAAAGAATCCTACAGGACTCCCCTTTGGAGTGATGAAATGTTTCATATTGATTAACAAGTTTATCCTTGTCAATTTCAGCAACTTCACTGCTTCCCTCACACATGATCAACAGTGCATCCCACACTGCTTTGCCAGTTCCATACTTTTCTAGTCTTTTCAGCACATCCATCTTGAGTGTTTGAGTAAGTATGGAGTAAGCTTTGAGATCAATCTTGATTTTCTTATAGTCATCATCATCAAGAGTCAAGTCTTCAATTGGGATTCATGATGTTTTGTAGATGGTAGCTTGATCTACAGACAGAGTAACCAGAATGTGTGGTCCCTTGCAAATTGAAATCCAATAATCTGGATCTACACCTGTTATATAGTTCATGAATCTGATTTTCCATTTTTTAAATTTGGATTTATGTTTAAGCATTGGTGGTTTTGGAGTATGACCAAGTTCTAAAAAACTATGTGAATCCATTTTAACAAGGTGTTTTAACTTGTATAAATATAGATTAGGTAAATTTAAGATTAATTAGTCCGAATAGTCCAAATCGTTCAACAAATGCTTAGTAAATCAGATCTGTTAATGTTTCTTGGTTTCTGTCGCAACTTTTGTTATATTCATGTTCTTTGAATGAGTCTGTAGGTTTTGTGTATAGTTCTTGAAGGTGAGAACGTGTTGACAGAGGTTGTTTTAAGATTATTTTCTGTTGTTTACTAAGTAGAGATGATAGAATACTCTACTTGCAACTCAATCACCAAATCAATCGATTTCTATTCAGGTCTTGGGTAGATCTGAAAAAGAACCGAGAGCCAAAGCTCTAATACCAATTGACTGGGTAGTAAGATTGAGATTCTCACTTAGGATCGAATATAATGATTGAGTTAATGATTGAATGGTAGAATCATACAATCAACAAACATCCAATGCAGAATAAATACTCCTAAATGCTTTTTGTATTGATGAAGGTGATTGATTACAGTAAATGGTAGTGTTTGAGCATAAAGAAGTAATAATACACCTAGAGAGTAAATGACAAAATATATTCTAATTTTCTATCAAATATCACCTCATGTATGAGATTGTCTATTCTATTTATAGGCAGACAAGTTGCCTTTTACAAAAATGACTAAACTACCCCTGACCTATACATCAGAACTAGTCTAAGTCTTCATTCGCATTTCTTCTTGTTCGTTTGCATTGGCAAATGCGGATGAGTTGACTTGATCAACATTTTTTAACTTGATCTTCCGCATTAGTATGTTGGTCATCCGCATTGGTTAATGCGGATGAGCAAATACCTTTGCCCATTTTTCTGGTCATCTGCATTGGCAAATGCGGATGAACAAAATCTTGTCCGCTTATTCTTCTAAGCTACCCGCATTTGTTAATGCGGAAGAACAAACACTTGTCAACATTTGTTTTATGACTTCCGCATATACAAATGCGGTTAGACACACTTGGTTCTTCTATCAGCAGACTCTTCCGCAATAATTCTTGGACTTGTGGGATTCTTAGCAGAACAACCATCAACTCACCAATTGAATTGGCATGTATGATCCTTTAAGGGTACAACACTTTATCCTTCTCGTACAGCCTTTATCACTTCGGTCACAACAGACGGTAAGATTTTCTGCATGACCTCGTGAACTTCTTCCATAATAGCTTGTTTAACTAAGGCCCTCAAATTAGCACTCTCATCACCATCCTCTAGATGAGGGGTCTCAGGCTCTTCATGAGCTACCTCTTCAGCCTTAGACATTCCTCTCGTGACATGTGGTCCAACACCAGGTCCACCCTGACCTCCACCTCGAGAAGCCTTTGACGATCTACCCCCATCCTTCCTCTAATATGCTATAAGATTCAAACACTAACACGGTCATTCAAGGGAATAACTCAATTTATGTCAACTATACTATGTCCCAAATTATAGTGGCCAGTTGTGATTAGCCACTTACTTTACTCTTCATATCCTGACTACACCAGTATCTAAATCTACTAAGAAGCACTTAAATCACATAACATGCGCACGTAATACTTGTTAACATAAGAAAATACCTAATGGCAAGCAACTACTTAGTCTAGCATCCCTTCCCTTTGTCCTATTTTCAGTTTAAGTTTAGGTTTTCTTCGAAAATTTTAACCCATTACTTAAACTTGGTTCTAATACTAACTTATAAGGCCCCGTTAGTTAAACAACTGGTTAATCATCACGTAGGAAACATATAATATACATTTTGACTGGGTGGTGAGATTGAGATTCTCACTAGGATCAAATATAGTGATCAAGTCAGAGATTGAATGGCGGAAACAAACAATCAATAAACATTCAATGCAAGAAGATACACATAAATTCTTGTATATATTGATGAAGGTGATTGATTAGAATAAATGCTAGGGTTTGAGCATTAGACAGTAATAATACACCTTGAGAATCTGGAATACAAAATATTCTAATTGTCTATCAACAGTCACCTCATGTATGAGGTTTTCTATTCTATTTATTGGTTGACAAGAAGCTTTTTTACAAAATGACTAAACTACCCCTAACCTATACATCAGAACTAGTCTAAGTCTTTATCAGAACTTCTTCTGTTCATCCGCATTGACAAATGCGGATGAGTTGAACTTGACCAGCATTTCTTCTCTTGTTATCTGCATTAGTAGTTGGTCATCAGCATTGGGTAATGCGGATGAATAAATACTTATGCACATTTGTTGCTGGTCATCCGCATTTGCAAATGCGGATGAACATATCATGTCCACATATATTTTTGACTATCCGCATTTGTTAATACGGAAGAACAAACACTTGTGAGCATTTGTTTCTATGTCTTCCGCATTTACAAATGCAGTTAGTCAACACTTGGTTCTTCTCAGCAGATTCTTCATCCGTATTACTTCTTCGACTTAGGGAGTTTCTAGTAGAACAACCATCAACTCACCAACTGAATTGGCATGTATGATCCTTTCAAGGTCCAACAATACTCTCCCTAAGGATTATACAGCCTATGTTCTTCAATGGTTTGGTGGTGGCTGAGGTTGTGGTGGTTAAGGTTGTGAGGATTCAGCTGGGTCTTATGAAGGCACTAGTGGTTCTGCTTGTGATGGATCCAAAATGGCCTTTATCATATTGACAAAGTCATTAGCATCTGACATATTTTCTCTATTCAACACATGTATCCTCAATAGACTCATAGTGTAGATGGCTTCCCATGGCAGTTTCTTAAGGGAAACTGGTTCTCATATAGATACATTGGACAACCCATCCCTATGAATCAGTAAAGCTCCATCTACATAAACTTCATAATGTTTCCCAGCTGTAGAGGAGTCTTTTTCTTCTTTCTCTTTTCTCTCTTGGCAATGATTTGATCATATGTCATCTTCAGTATTTTGATGCATTTCCAAAAGAAGTGGATGTCTTCTTCACCAAGTTTGTTTGATATTTCTCTAAAATGTCTGGTGTAGATGTAGTGGATGTATGATTCATCTAGTATCCTTACTTCATATCCACTAAACAATCTAATTTCTGCCCCTTCCTTTCCTCCCCATCTTTTTTCAATTACCAACTCATAAGTATTTTCATCATAGTAAACATTAGAGATTGGTATGGAGGAATGGGTGCCAGACACCATCTTTCTATATAAAGACTCAGTTGGTTTCACTTTGAGCTCTAGAAACATAACTTCCTCAGCTGGTTTAGTCCTTTTCTTTTCTAGAGGGTTAATAAAGGATATATCTTTCCTCATATAGATAGCCTTCAAAGATTTGAAGTTATCAGTTCTCTTAAACATTTTAAGAATATCTTCAAACTCATACCCTCTGAATATGGCCTTGTGATTGATCAGTTCTAAGTTGACCAGTTCCTTTAAGTCATGAATATCCAGGGCATTTACATGAGTAGAGTACTTTGTAAAGAGTTGAACTAGCCTTGAGATTCTTTTGACCATAAACATATTCCAGTCACTGTCATACTTCCAGGCAATAATTTTTTGATCAGTTTTGCCCTTCGGAGTAGACACACCTTTAATCATCTCTACAATGGTCATACCTTCTTGAAGTTTCAGTTGAGAAGGCTCAGCAAACCACTCAGGATATCTGTGTAGTATAGGTGCCAAAGAGTCATGATCTCTATGGGTGAGCTTCATATCTTGAGCAGACACTCTCATTCTGGGCTCTTTGCCAACAATGTCTTCTTCCAGAGTCTTAAGTCTCTCTTTCTTCTCATTGATCAACCTAAGGATGGCAGCCCTTAAGGAATTTGTTTTCATATTACCAAGCTTTCTCTTGGTGAATCCTTGACTTGATAGATAATCCTTCATTTCCATATCAGACATGTTATAAGGATCAGGATATAAAGAGTGAGGAGTTGAGGTTTGATTTTTCATGAATGTTACTTTGGGCACATGAGCTTTAGGAGAGAGAGTCTTCTCGTACTCAGTCTCAACTGTGGGGTCCAGCAACTTGTTCAAATTTTCTTCTTCTGCCTTCATTCCCTCATAAATCATGCTGAAAACTTCATCAGGATCATATCCTTCATTAATAAAAACATGACTTTCTCCATTAGATCACCGGTCTGTGCCTTTTCCACCGTTTCTTCTACTGATCTTTCTTCCTTCTTTAGGCTTTTAACTACTATTGGTTCATCTACCACATATACAACTTCTATTTCTCCTTCTTCCAAGTCTACAAAATCAGCTTTCTTTTTCAGTTCAGCCTTAGCTTTTTCATGTTCTTCTAAGAATTTAGCTATAGCTGCAATGCTTCTTGGATCATCCTTTTTGCTTTTCTTTATTGGCTCTTCTTCCACCGTAGGCCTTTTTCCTTTTGCTTTTTCAGATAAGTACTTCCTCTTTCTGGTATATGTTTGCATTGAAGGACCAGAAGAGGTTTCAAGAAGTTCAGTTTCTTGAGGCAATGTGGTTGTTTTTGTTCCTGAATGGCAGCAGCTGATTCTTCTTTTTCTTGTTGCTCTTCACATAATTTCTGATCAGCTCCTTTTGATCTTCAGTAAGTGACACAACAGGCACTAGTTGCATGCTTAATTCCTTTTCAAGAGGGACATGAGATTGAGGAATAACAACAATTGATTCAACAACAGTCCTCTTTTCACCTATAAAGTCCCAAAAATCTTCATTAATGATGAATTCTTCTGCTGTGAAGCTATTTAAAACTTTGATCATATCACTATTTTTAGCTTCTTTAGAGTGAGCATCAACTGATTTTTCTGAATAGACAACCATTTCCAAGATGGACTCTTCATTCTTTGACTTGCTTGGTTCTTCTTCTTTTTTCAGTCTTAGAAAGTTTCATCTTCTTAGCTTGACGAGAGTCATCACCACTCTCTGTTGATGAACTTTCAGAGGAAGTTTCCTTCTCACCATCCACATCTCTTTTCTTATCGTCATCTTTTATTTCTGCTCCAGCTTCTCTTTTAATTTCAACCAACAATTCAAGCTCAAAGACTCTTTTGCTTAGGCTTTCATTCTGATTTTGCAAATTAAGAATTATTTCAACTTGTTCTTCTATTAACTCTTCTTGCTCTTCCATAGCAATTTTCTGTATTGCTAAAGTGTCAACATGACCACTTATTTCTTATCTTGATTGTTGAAGAGAAAATTTTAGTTTATCAATCTCGTTCTATTTTTCTTTCTTCTCTGAGTCATACCTTTCTTTCATTTCTTTCAACTCAACCTCTTTCTCATCAAGCTCCAATAGCCTGCCTTGAATGATGCTTGATCTTCTGTCCAGTAATCTTTCCATCTTTGCTACTTTTTGCATAAGTTCAGAGATTAGCTTATCCTTCTCATCAAGTTTATTCACACCAGATTTAGCATATCTTTTAGAAGGAGCAACTTCAGAAGTGACTTTCTTAACATGCATTGGCTTGGGTTATCCTCCTCATCAGATGATGATTTGGATCTTTTTGAAGAGTTGGGGGAATCACCAAACTCAATAGGTTCTGTAGAAATAAGAGATGGTTGGTCAGATAGAATAGGTGAGTGATTAAATGGAGATATATGTGTGAAAGTGATAGGTTGTGTTTGGGGAGACGGTATTGGTGATCTTTAAGGTGAAGGTACTGGGGTTCTTTCGTGAGATGATGTTGGTGATGGAATAAAAGGTGATGCCATGTCATGAACATGATTTTCAGTGTGAAGATCACTCCCTACATCCACATGGGGTGACACTGACCTATGCCCTTCCTCTCTTTCCTCAACTTGCTAATTAGCAGCTTGCTCAACATGAGCAACTGGTTCTTGAATTTGCTCATCAGTTGGAGCATGTTGTTCTTCACCTTGTTCATCAGGTTTAATTTGTTGAAGCATCCAAGGTAAACGAGGAGAGTAGGATTCACTATAGAAGTTCCTAGGATCCCTCTTCTTGATATACTTGTAGGACTTTGCATCATAATGAGAGATATTCAGCACAGGTCCTTCAACTACTATATCTGGGAATGCTTCATTAATCAAACATTGAATAAACCTGGGGTACATCGGGAACATATACCTTCTTCCTTCTTAAACATTGGATATTAGACCATTGAATACATATGCTGACATGTTGAATGGCCTATTAGGGCATAAAGCACATATTGTAGAAGAAGTGATCACAGGGATATCATTCCATCCAGTCTTCCTTTTGGACAAACAATGTTGATAGTGGTGGATCATAAACTTCCATGATAAGTCCACCAGTCCTTTCACAATCTGTTTTCCTTCAAATCCTCCTTCATAGCCATGTTGGCAAAGAAGGTGGTGATCTCATCTTCTTCTAGCTCAGTGGGTGTGTTTGCATCATCACCAAACTGTAGACACTGTCTCACAGTTTACTCACTGATGATCAAAGTATGTTCATCATCAATTCTCCCAGATAAAGTCTTTTCACCATCAACCTCTGTCACTTCAGCAGTGTTCCAGAATGACCTTATGAATCTCTCATAGATAATAGGTCTGACTGTGATGGCATAAGCTACTCTTGTAGTAGAGATGAATCTGATCATATCTCTGAGCTCTTCTGCCTCAAGTCAAGATAACCACTAACATTACGGAGCTTGCTCCAAGTAAGATTGGCCATGTACCCTGCCTTAGAGGCATATGTGTTAGATCGATGAAAGTATATGTTTTGCATTATGCATACTTCATCAGTTTGACTTTTTATTGTTAAAGATGAGTGTTTGAAGGTACTGTTCTATAGGAATCATTTCAAATTTTGGTGTTTTCAAGAATTATTCCTTGTTATTTTTGTTTTTCATCTTTGAATAGATGATTTTTGATGTTGTTTGACCATTAATCTGACTTTATTTCAAGAATTGATTTTGACATTTTCGAGTTCATCATCCTCTGTTCATATGATGAACATGGTTATGAATTTTTAGTTGGTTGATATTCTTCTAAGTTTGCATGTTCATTGAAGTCGAAAATGTTCATCTTTTCTTAGAATAAGTCTGATTTTAAGTGTTCTTCATTAACCTAGGATTCTAAGTTCATTATCAGTCTAAGTGTTTGACATTCAGGTTACAAAATGTTGAATGTTTCACCTTTTGTTTGATACTATTGTCGAGTAGAATCGAAGATGAGGACAGAATAGATGAAACTAAGATCTTTGATTGCTAAAAGATAATGACGGTTGATGAAGATGAACGGTGTGTTTTCGCTTGTCGCACTTTAGAGTCACTCAAATTTGAAAATTATTAAATGACCTTTTGAATTGTTCTTTAAATAGTCAAATAATGGCTTTTACATGTTTCTACAAGTTTCATAACCAATGCGGTTGATTTTTAGTTCACACATCCGCATTTGTTTACTGTAGCAAGTACGAAAGAGTAAAACTTAAGAGTAGACATACATATTTGTGTACTATATAAAATGCGGAAGTTTTAATACTTAAAATTTTACCTATCTGCATTTGTGCACTTTGCAAATGCGGAAGAACAAAGTTCATCAGCATTTGTGAACTGTAGCAAATACAATTTATCAAACTTGTTCAGCATTTGCACATTGTAGCAAATGCGGCTGATCAATTGTGTTCAGCATTTGCTCACTGTAGCAAATGCGGTAGATCATACTTTTTTAGCATTTGCTCACAATAGCAAATGCGGTAGATCACACTTGTTCAGCATTTGCTCACTGCAGCAAATGCGGTAGATCACACTTGTTCAGCATTTGCTCACTGTAGCAAATGCGGTAGATCACACTTCTTCAGCATTTGCTCACTGTAGCAAATGCGGTAAATCAACATTTCCATATTTACTTGATCATCATCCATGGTGTCAGAAGAGATTAAGCACTTGTTTATTTCTTTTTGAAAGTGCATGTAAAGTGTTGAAGTTACACATATCCACAAGTGCGGGTGAGTAAAACAAATGCGGAAGTGAAATTATCATCCGCATTAAGAAATGTGGTAGAACACTTTTGTTCCGAATAGGTTTTAATACTTCAAATGCGGTAAAGTGTTCCACATAGGTTTTAACACTTTTGTTCCGCATTAAGATTAAAGTTTCTGTTTTGATTTTTCTTGTTATGAAGAACTATCCTTGATTGAATTCTCTTATGAAGTTGTTAACTGTTGTTGGGTTATCAATTCTTGCTTGGATTGACTTGTATGCAAGAGGTGATACAAGTTTTCTATTGTTTGACTGATCTTAGACTTCTTATGCTTCCAAGAATTAGCATAAGCTGAGATACTATGGTATAACTTAATATAGTAATTTAAGATAGTAAATGTTTATACAAACTTAGTCAAAATTTTAAATTACTCCCTCTAAAGTTTATATCCACATCTAGATAGAAACTTTAAAGACTTAAAACCTTTTAAATATAAATTGATTTTGATTATTAATAATGAAATTAAGTATATCTTTTGTTGGGATCATATCAATCTTACATTACACACGTGCATCCTTTATGATATAATGGACATGTTTATGAACTTGTTGATTGAAGGTATGTTTGTCCTCTTAAACTCATACCAGATTGATATATTAATACATGTGACATTTATCATGTTTTCGTTTATTTAATTATTCAACATGTACCTCACACACAAAAGTATTGAATGATCAACCATCCTTATATAATGCATGGTAGAACTTATTCACAACTTTCTTGGTTAGGTTACTTAAGTTATGAGATCTCATTTTCACTAATCCTCATTGGGATTCATTTACTTTGATCCTTTTCATGATGATCCATATTGGGATTATTTTCACTTCACTTTGGTAGGTGATTGTAAGGCCCCGTTCCCGGGACGTTTACAGCTCATCGATCATCGCACATAAAACATATATTTACGTTTATCTTAAATAAACATCCCAGCGGAAACATTTAAAAATGACATTTCATCTCATTATAAAAGCTTTTGCAAAATAATACTGTTAGAACCCTTGAAAGTTTAACATTTAGTCTTTTATTGTATATTTTATACTTTGTACTACTATAGGGACTAGTTTTGTAAATTGTTAGTTCCTTAGTTTCTAGTATAAATAGCTTAGACTAGAAGGTTAGTTGCTGAGTTGCTAAGTAGTTATTGCTGAGATTGTGTGCTTGAGTTGTTAACTGCTTTCTTACTCTTGTAATTGTCTTAGCTATACCAATGAACTGTGAATTTATTGATATTGCTTAAATTGATTACAATTGTTTGTGTTTCTCTTGAATTGTTTACATAAATCATTACAGATTGTCTCAATTGATCCTATCAATTGGTATCAGAGCTTTCGGTTGAGTGTTTTTGAAGTTCTATCGAATATAGAAACTTCAAAAATCCATTAAAATCTGTAATTGATTAACAATTCGAGTGAAATATTGTGAAGTAAAGTTGTGTTTCATCATCAGAAACATAATTTGAATCACAAATTGCAGTAAAATTCATCAAATCTGTTGAATTTGTTGTTCGAACAAAGATGAAGTTTTCGAACTAAAAAATCTCAAATTCATTGATTTGTTATTGATAATGAAGAAATTGATGCTAGAAGAATGATTATCGGCATTATATTGAGTTAATTGGAAAGTTTCAGTTCAATTCATAAACAATTGAAGGATTTCAGAA
>BJCM01051150.1:0-13686 GCA_018326385.1 Flaveria bidentis | reverse complement strand
AAAACTCTCAGGAATATCTTCCGAAGTCATTTTGGGTTCGGAAGATTTTCATCAAAACTTCCGAAGACAAGTTACCTTCGAAAGATTTTCGACATCCAAGAAAACTACTTTTTGAGCAAAAAACAAACTACCTTTTCTGAGCTGGGACCGACATCCGGATTTCAAAGATTATCCTCTTTCATTAACTTTGTCTGAAATCCATTTCATATATAAACCCAATGGTTCCCCCTCTTTCTTTATCATCTACATCTCCTCACTGACCTAAATTCCCAAAATTCTCTTAAACCGCCTTTGTTCTTCATGCAAATTTGACCCAAATTTTTTCATGCAGTTACATAGACAACACAATCGGGTTGCTCTGTTAAACTATAAGAATGATAATCATTTCTCAGAGGTTTTTTTATTTTTGGCTCTGTCCAACTACTTTACCTCCCTTACCATTGATCTCGTTCTTTATGAGGATCATTTACTTGATATTTGAAAGACCTGTCAAGAGGTCATCATGGATGGGGAGAAGGCACTGTCTGCCACAGTGTAGGGGAGGACAATCTTCATCACTCCGGCCATCATAAAACCCCATCTTTAGCTGGATGATGAGGAAGGTGAATTGTCTTTTCCTAAATAAGCCGTCAACCACTCCTTTGAGTAGATGGGATATGACAGAGATTTTTCTGTCAAGACCTTCAGGAAAGGGAAGGTCTCCTCCCAGTGGAAGTACCTACTTCATGGGTCATCCATAGCTTGTCCAACAAGCATGGGGAATGGAACCAAATTCCTGAGGATCTGTCCTACATAGTGCATGGGATGGTTCAGGGGGTAAAGTTCAGGTACTCTCAGTTTGTTTATACAAACTTTCTTGCTAATTTGGACTCCTTAGAATATTATATGTTTCTTAGATATGTTCAACATATTCTTAACTGTGAACTGGGCTCACAGTTGAGGGAAACAAGTAATATTCTTAATTTGGGACAGATAAAGCCTGACATCTTTAAAATTTTGTAGAATCCAACTGTTGGCTTCTTTGGGGTAAAAACAGCCTTTGTCCCCAAAATGTTAGAGCTCATTACTCAAGATGACAACCTAGAAACATAAGCTAGTGTTAAACCCACACCTTCTACCTCTTAACCATCAAAACAACTACAAATTACCCTCACCTACCAAAGAAGATCCAAACAAACCCCTACACAAGCTATTCAATCTGTACAGGCCCCGATATTACTACCCACATATGAGGAAGTGGGCACTGGAGCTCCCACTTCCCCTGAGGAGCAAACCACTCCCATCTCTTCAAGAATCATTCTTGAGGTTCCTCATGCTCAGCTTGATGAACTCACTATCCCAACAACCTTAAGCCTTTACTCAGAGTCTCAACACTCTAGTGAACAACCTTAAGGGGACAGTTACCATCCCCAGCTTTTAGATCTTAACCAACCAATCCCCAACCTTGACTTCTATGATGACAAAGATTTAGGATTCAATGAGTTTCATGAGTCTCTCTTCTCTTCCCCCACTCAAAGAGAGATGAGTGCTCCTGTTTCTCCCTTGTCTAGCCCATATCATCTACCTACTATTGAGGTGGATCTTTCTAACTCTGCTTAGGAGGTCCATATGGAAGAGGCTCTCACTTTTGCAAGTGATTACATCTTTAAGACCTTAACCATGGCAACTCATCCCACTGATACTCCATCTGAAGTAGTCAGTGATCAGAGGAAACCAGCAGCCAAGAACACCATGCTGTTGGTGAGACTAAGGACTTTGGTCCAATTAATCCATCTTCTAATGAATCTTCTGATGAAGAAGATGAGAATCTGAGACTAAAGGTGAAAAAATTGTCAAAAACATCCCTTGGAATCTCAAATGACTACCCTACACAATAGGGTCAATGATCAGCAACTTGAGATTTCTTATCTCAAGGAGAAACTAGCTGGGAGACCTTTAAGAAGAACTCAACCAGGAACACAAGAACCTGTGAATATGATCAACATAACTCCTAGCTCACCTATGCAAGAGGGTGATGCTACCAAAAATGGGAGAAAGTCATTACAATCACAAAACCTAGGAGTTCTTCACAGAGCATGGACTTTGAGTACTCACCATCTTCACTTGCAATTGTCCATACTCAACAACTTTCTCAAGTTCATATTGATGTGGACTCTATAAAATCCTTCACTAAGAGTCTTTTTGAGTAAGGCATACCAAGGGTTATGTCATCTCCACCTCAAGGAACTTCTAACTACATCATAGGGTGGATGTATGATGCTAACAAAAGAGCCCTTATTCTTCAAAGAGTTCAGGGGCAACAAGAAGTTTTCAATTTTTAGACCTTGAACTACTATGAAGGTCTTGACCTTATCAACATGAAGGTCAATATCTGAAGTATTCAAATGTTTTGGTAGTATCAGCCTAGGGGGAGTATGTAAGGATTCATATAAGGCTGATGCAACCCAAAACATCCAAAGTCTATCCCTCATACATGCTCAGAAGTACTGAAGTAGAATGCTTTGGAAGTTTCACACTCCGCCTTAGAACATATTCTAAGTGTGAGATCTTCTGAGGCCAAGACCAATATCTTTCGAAGCCAAACATGAAGTCTTCCAATCTTCAAAGACAAAGTCTTCCAAAGCCAACACTTGAAGACAGATTTCTTTCGAAGACTTTTCAGTACATGCTTTATCTGATGTACCTTTTACCATAAAGTTGGACCACCTTTCCGCTGCAACTCTGTTTGACTAACCAACTTTCACAAGTTGGTGAAAGGTCCATGCTTTTGGTAAACTGTACATTGAGGTCTTGAGTCTGTGACTTTCTAGTTTATGTACTTTTATCCTTTTTGTAATTTATTAGGATGTGAGCTATGCCATGTCATAGTCACTAGTCAAAAGGCAATCCGCCTTTTGACTCTACATTGATTTTATTGTTGTCTAGATCATGTATCCAACTGACCTTCAAAGTATGGCTGGTTGTAGGATGTAGTATAAAGTATCTCAGGTCCCTTTGTAATCTTTAATCCTTTATGCTTTGTAAACACTTGTAAGGAACTTGAGATCAATATAAAACATTCTTGAAAACCAAACATCAATGTTATTGTTATTGTTCTTGTTCTATTTCTTTATTACTTATGTTACTTAGTATCAAGGTGTGACTAGTTGGTAGTTCCCCATTTGATCTATTAAGTATTATAATTCAAGTCTCCTCATTGTGTGTTGTGTTGTAAGTGACCAACCCCTTAAAAAGGTCTTGCATTGTGCCCTGCTTTCCCACAATGTTGGCACCATAAGATATCATACCTATCGGTGTAGTGATAATTGTATATGTTACACTTTGGATACCTCCCAACATATCCGCTTTGCCCTTGAGTTGATGAGGATGATTGGTTGATGTTCCAATTGGTGTGAAACATCCTTTGATGTTGCTGTTGTGGCTGATTATTTAATGATGATCCCTTGTTGCTAGAACCATCCAAGTTATGTTTATTATTAGGTATGCTTGCCACGACACCCCATTTACTTGTTGGATAGTGGCGGGGTTAGAGGCAGTCATCATGCTTTGACTTTAGGAACCAATCCTCACAATTAAAGCTCGATCCTCTTGATTAGTGGATTTATCATACCTAGACAGAGAGTTGCCAATTCATAAAACCTAGTGGTGTAGGCCTTGATTTTAGACACATCCATTTTCAACTGTCTACCTCTAGCTTTTTTACTTCAATACGAGGATAATACTCCGTTGACTAAGTTGACCCGTAAGGATGTAAGGTTTGTATGGGGTCAAGAGCAAGAGAAGGCTTTTGAGGAGTTGAAGATGAGGTTGATGCAAGCTCTAGTTTTTCATTACCCGAAGGAAGTGAAGACTTGCTAGTCTACTCTAATGTTTCTTACTCGGGATTGGGTTGCGTGTTGATGCAACGAGGAAAGGTTATACCCTGTACATCCCGATAGTTGAAGGTTCATGAGGTTAATTACCCTACTCATGATTTGGAGCTAGTGGGTATGGTCTTTGCATTGAAGATTTGGAGGCACTATTTATATGGGAGGAAGTGCACTATCTTCACAAACCATAAGAGCTTGATAACTTCTTCGAGCAGAAGGACCTGAATATAAGGCATAGACGATGTTTGAACTTATAAAGGATTATGATTGTGAAATCTATTACCATCTGGGCAAGGCCAATGAAGTGGCAGATGCTTTTAGTCGAAAGGAGAGACCTGAACAAATTCATGTGAAGGCTTATCAATTGGTTATGACCTCCGAGGTGATGAAGTAGGTCAAAGAATTTTAAGATGAGGCATTGAAACAAGATTGCCTTAACTCTAAAAGAATGAGAGTTCTAGTCATAGAGTTGGGTGAAAACACTCTCGGTGTTAAAACCCAATCTAGGCTGATGTGGATTCCTCATTATGGGGATCTACATGGTAAAATCATGGATGAGGCTCATAAGACTCGATACTCCATTCATCCTAGTGCTACGAAGATGTATCAAGATATGAAGAAAGATTATTGGGGGCCAGGTATGAAGCGAGTCATGGCGGAGTATGTGAGGAAGTGCCATACTTGCTTGAAAGTGAAGCCGGAGCATCAAAATCCATACAGGAAGATCCAAACTTTGGATATACCCGAGTGGAAGTGGCAAAATATCACCATGGACTTCATTATGTGGTTACTGTGCAACGCGAGAGGGTATGATGCTATATGGGTGATAGTTGACCATCTGACGAAGAATGCTCACTTTCTACCGATTTGTAAAACATATTCATCTGAGAGGCTGGCAGATGTGTTTATCAAGGAGATTGTAACTCATCATGGTGTACCGGTGTCTAATGTGTTTGACCGTGACACTCGGTTTACATCCAAGTTTTGAAAGAGATTTCATGATGCAATGGGGATGAGGTTACACATTAGCATGACTTATCACCCACAGAAGGATGGTCAGTTGGAGAGAACTATACAGACACTTAATGATATGTTACAAGCATGCGTCATCGATTTTGGAGGAAGTTGGGACGAACACTTATCGTTAGCCAAATTATTGGTATGCCACATATGAGATGCTATATGGTAGGAGGTGTAAGATGCCCGTTCATTAGGGTGATATTGGTCAGAAGGAGTTAGGGAGCATTGAGGTGATTGAGGCTACGACTAGTAAACTAGAAAAGATCAGGGCCTTTATTAAGCCAGTTAAAGATAGGCAGAAGTCGTATGCCGACAAGAGCCATAGACCAATTGAATTCAAGGTGGGAGATAAAGTTATGCTGAAGGTATCATTTGGTTTAGAAAGCAGGGCAAGTTGAGCTCGAGGTATATAGGGCCTTTCCAAATCATTGCTCGAGTAGGAGAGGTGTCCTATAGGTTGGAGTTACCCGATGAGTTAAGTGGAATTCATCTGACATTTCATATATCTCATTTAAGAAAGTGCTTAGTTGATGAAGATATGGTTATACCACTAGAGGACAATGAAGTATATTAGTGGCTCAAATATATGGAGCAACCGGTCACGATCATTAATCGAAAGGAGAAGAGATTGCAAAATAAAGTGGTTACCGTGGTGCGAGTATAGTGGAAGCATAGAAAGGGCTTCGAGTCTACATGGGAGACTAAAGAAGAGATGAGATAACATTACCCACATCTGTTTGAGGAATAATAGGTTTCGGGGACGAAACCTACATAAGGGGGTGGATTTGTAACACCCAAATTTTTAAAAGAAAAGTGAAGAAAAAAAGAAAGAAAAGTAATAGATCCTAAGGTGAGGAATAAAAGTGTACAAAGGACAAAATGTTAAATAATATTTGTACAAAAGGTGTATTGTCTCCCACCACTTTCTACACATCACCTTTCCATCGGAGTTTAGAGAGAGAAAGAGCAGAATTTTTGGGTTCTAGTGTAACACCCGGTTATTTCTAAAGTTATGAAAGAAAGAATAAAAGCGAAAGATAAAAAGAAAGGCTATAAAGCCTAAGTTGAGGGGTTAAAAGTGTCAAAAAGGACAAACTTTGGAAAGTTAGTGATAAAGGTGGTATGGCCGCCTAAATGGTCACACGACACCCTTTCATTCGGCTTTTTGTAGAGAGAGAAAGAAAGAGCAAAAACTTTCGGGTTTTGGAGGAACAAGAAGAAGAATTCGAATTAAATGTAAGAATTCATGGTTTTTAGTGTTCTTAACCGGCTTTGCCTCGGTTGTATGCTTATATGTGTGTGTGTTCGTTTGTGTGTGTTTTTGGTGGATTTCTAGGTGTTGAACTTGTAGCAAACGGGTTTTGAAGAAGTCATACCCAAAGTGCTACTAAGGTGAGTTCTAGAACCCTCTTTTTACTTAACAGATTTTGGGGCTGGACATGCATGTATGAACATTTTTATAGAAATGGGTTTTCACCCGTATGTATGTGTGTGAATGTGTTTATGGGTGGTTTTTGATTTGGGTGTGTTTATGGTTATGATGATGTTATGAATGTGTTTCTAAGGCTTAGAATGTATGAATTAAGCTTAGAACATGTTAGATGAGGATTGGGGACTGAATTAAGTTGTTTAAAGGTGATATAGACTACCCATGTGCCTAAATAGTAGCCCGTGCGCTCAACAGAAATAACTGCTTAAGTGTTTCCATGCGCCCAAAACCCCATGTGCCCAAATAGTAGCCATGCGCTTGGAAAAGGCTAAATTTGACTAAGTGTCCAGACGCCTAGAAAGCCCATGCGCCTAGGCACTCATGTGCCTGCATACTACCCATGCATCTAGAGTTTGCCCAGAATGGCTAAGTGTTGTCCATGCGCTCCAATAGTGCCCATGCACCCAGAAGTTCCCTATGCACCTGAAAGGCCATGCGCCTGCATAGTGCCCATGTGCCTAAGACTTAGATTTATTTTCTGATTGTTGGGGAAAAAGTGAAATGTAGGCTTTGACTTGGGATGTTCCCGGGGGTGAAGTAAGTTGACTTTTGATGATGTATGGGGTATGTTATGGCATGTATGATAATTGTTATGTCATGTATGATGGTGCCTTGTATGGTGATGTTTTGTATGGTTATGTTTATGTTCCTTGTTGTGTATGCTTATTTTCCATGGCTTTACTTTGAATGTTGATGAATGAAATGAGAAGTATTATGTAATGTAAAGTGGAAGACAATGAAAAGAGGAAAGTAATGAAAGAATGCATGCATTAATGAATGAATGAAAGTAAGAAAGTCTTGCAAGCACTTAAAAGAGGTTCACACCCAATGAAGGGTGTTAGCTCAACTGTATGCAGGTTAATTATCCCGGAAGGATGCACACTGGGGTCTAATCTTTGTGATTGACCATACGTAAGGGATCCATGCCGCTTGCTCTAGGTACTGGAGTCAGCTTCATGCATAATGTTCGAGGTCCATGAAAGACCTCAGGCCCAGTAACCAACTTCGTGCACAATGTTTGGGGTATAGCATAAGGCATTGGTCCAGAATGAAAGAGAAAAGATAGTGATGAGTGTACTTTCCCTCGGTACTGGAGTCAACTTTATGCATAATGTTCGAGGTCTTTGATAGACCTCAGGCCCAGTAACCAGCTTCGTGCACAATGTTTGGGGTACTATACATGTCTTCGGAAGTAACGAATGTACGAAAGATAAGTAAGAAAGTTTACGAATGAAAGTGAATGATAATGATATACTATGAATGAACAAAAGTTAACAAACAAATGATGAAGATAATAATGATATTATCTATGTCTACGTATGATGTGTGATCATGTACGAAAGAAAGGAATGGTTTTGAAAGGAAGTAAAGTATATTTTATTTTAAAACTAGAACTCACTAAGCAACGCTGCCTTTTATGTGTTTCCAGTTCACAGGTAATTGTTGCCGAGGATGGCACGAGGCGGCTACTTGGCTCATTATGGATGGCATTCTTTTTGTATAATGTTTTTGCATTGTAATGCGAACAAACGATATTTTGTAATGAATGTTGTATTATTTTGCAAAAGCGATTATTATAATGAAATGAAATGGTTGTTTAAATGTTTCCGCCGCAATGTTTTATTAACATTAATGTAAATATATGTTTTATGAGCGATGATTGACCAGTTGTAGGCGTCCCGAGAACGGGGCCTTACATCTAGAGAGAGGAAGAAGAAGAAGAATTCAGATTTACGTTAGTTTTTAGTGTTTTGAAGTGTTCTTGACTGATTTTCAGTCTCAAGTTTATGCTTATTTGTGCTTTGTGTGTTCAGCTGTGTGTTTTGGTGGGTTTTTAGGATTTTGAACTCAACTGCATTTGTGTTTGAAGAAGTCTACTCGAAAGTTGCAAGAGGTGAATTCTAGATCCTCGTTTTTACATGTTTTAACTCATTTTGGGGCTGGAAAAACATATTATAACGTTCTTATTTGTGATTTGTGTGTTCAACTATGTGTGTTATGTGGGTGGGTGTATGTTGGGAATGATTTTTGGGTTATGTTCATGTTTATGGGAATGTTTATGTTGCTTAATATGTTATACTACGCTAGAATATGTTAGAATGATGAGGACTGATTCTGATGTTATTTACAAGTTAGTTGGCCATGCGCCTAAGTGCCCATGCGCCCAAGCTTCATGCGCCCCAACAGAACCCATATGCCTAGGATTATGCTCGAATTGCATAAGTGTTCTCATGCGCCCCAATTGTGCCCGAACGCACAAAGTCCCCATGCGCCTGTATAGTGCCTATACGCCTAATAATTTAACCAAAAAGACTAAGTGATTGACCATGCACTCATATAGTGCTCATGCACCCAAAACCTTCCCATACGCCTAAGTGTTCCCATGCGCCTGAGAGGCCATGCGCTTGTATAGTGGCCATGCGTCTGCATAGTGTCCATGTGCCTAAAGACTTAGAAAATATTCTAAAAATTTTAGGAAAATTGGAATTTTAGGCTATGATTTGGGATGTTCTCAAGGATGATGTATGTTGTTATGTGATGTTGTATGGTGTTGTGTGATGTTGTTATGCATGGTTTTGATCTGTTTCTTTATGTTCCTTATTATGTATTATTTCTATGGCTTTACGTGGTGTGATTATGCTAATGAACGTAAAGTATTATGTTAACGAAGTGAAAGAGTTAATGATAGTGAAAAGTGGAACATAAGGAAGAATGAATGAACATATGAAAAGTCTTGAAAGCAAATATAAGGAGGTTCACACCCAATGAAGGGTGTTAGCTCAATTGTGTGCGGTTTAGCAAACCCAGAAGGATGCACACAGGGGTCTAATCCTTTTGATTGACCAGATGTATGGGACCCTTGCCGCTTGCCCTAGGTACTAGAGTCAGCTTTGTGTACAATGTTAGGGGTCTATTTATAGACCTTAGGCTAGTAACCAGCTTCGTGCATAATGTTCGGGGTATAGCGCAGGAATGTATGATATGAAACTCTATAAAAGTAAATGATTGAATTATAACAAATAATGTACAATGACGAATGATGAAAAAAGAGAATAATAAGATTATCTATGTGTATGTATAATGCATGA
Organism: Flaveria bidentis; assembly: GCA_018326385.1. NCBI lineage: Eukaryota > Viridiplantae > Streptophyta > Magnoliopsida > Asterales > Asteraceae > Flaveria > Flaveria bidentis. Next base: position 4,219 of record BJCM01051150.1, on the reverse strand, counting down.
TCGCGAATGAAAGTAAAGTAGTGGTTTTAAACGAAACTAAAGTATAATATGTTTAATAAAACTAGAACTCACTCAGCAATACTGACTTTTATGTATTTTCCAGTTGGCATGTAATGGTTGCTGAGGATAGCACGGATGACATCTATTTCATGTTAAATGATGTTTTTGCGTTGTAATGCAAACAAATAATATTTTTTTAACAATTAACAATGTTGTATTATTTTGCAAAAGCAATTATTGATATATGAAATGGTTTCCACTGCGACATTTTAGTATATGTAAATGTACGTTTTATATTTTATGCGCTGATTGACGAATTGTGAGTGTTTAGGGAACGGGGCCTTACATTATATTAACCACAACATTTATAACCAAAATAATAACTCATGATAAATAAATTGTAAGTAACTTATAAGAAAATCCAATCAGTGTCAAAATTTCAAGTTTTTTAATTAGGTTGGAAACAACCCTCCCATATAATAGTCCAAGGTAGATAAATAAAGTAAATTAGTCTATCACATCAGATCCGTCACTGTCCTACCCCATCTCTTCTGGTTTCTCTTCAAGCTCTTCTTCAAGCTCTTCCTGTATTTCTTTCTCCGGCTCTTCCTTCGGCTCCTACATTGACTTTTCCTCAAGATCCTCTGTCGGGCCTCTTAAGGCTTGAGCTGGTTTTCTAGCTCATGTATGCGTACTATAGCCTCATGAAGTTGGTTTCGTGCGGCATTCAGAGTTGCCGTCAATTTCTTAATTTGTCCATATAGACTCTACATCTCTCTACGTTACCCATCCTGATGTCCTTGAAAATTGAGCCATGAGTCTTCCATCTCTTCATACACCCTGTGGTGTACTTATGGCTATTGTCCAATCTATCAAATTCCTCCTTGGTGTCTTGACGTAGTCTATCATGAGAGGCACCTAATCAACAATAACCTTATGAGGGTTACAAGATAGAGAGGATAACATAGAATCTATCTCGATGGTAGGGATCAGAAAAAACACACTTCTTTTTGAGCATTTTGATCAGTGTTGTATGGTACCGTGTCTAATTCTTAGGATCAAACATGTTCCAAAGAATCATAGGCTCGCTCGATGGATACATACTAAGCATAAACACAAGGGGTCAAGAACTAGAACCCAAAGAAGATGAAAAGACAATAATAACCTAGAGTTACTTTTCTAGTGCGTGTCATACTGGGAATGAGGATGATGATGATGCCATACTGTAGTGTACATGATATGTATGCCAATGAGTATATAGTAAGGGGATAAGAAAATGAGTAACTAACTAACTTTGTGCGGTTATAAAGTAGTGTGTATGCAACCTAGTTCACTATAACCAATGGCTTTGATACCAATATATCACACCCTCTAAATCCATGTGTGGGATTTTGCCACAAGGTGTGTGAATAAACCAGGATCCAATTTATTAGTTACACTAAATTACTCTATATGTAACATTTATAAATAAGCTCAGAGTTTAAAACTTTAAACCATTTGCGAAAGCGTTAACAAGTATTCATAGCCAAAGCACTAATATATAAAATTTGTATAACACACACCCAAACCATTGAATAAATTTATGCATAAAATAAAAAAGAACTGAATGCAAGTTTGGAGAACATATGCTCGACCCGTGATGTGCTCCTCGGAAACCAGACAATACGACCTAAGAAAAACATACTAAAGTGTCTGCATGATGCTTGGTGAGTTCAAGAGTTTATAATTATTATAAATAATAACAATTGTAAAATCATAAATAAGTGTATTGAAATAGATGGCTATTTTAATTTCGTAAGTAATAACAATAGTGATTTTGTGATAGAAGCTAACATTGTTTGTTATTTGCCTTCCGCCATGACATACCAAGTCCTAACAATGTTGCACCCGCTTGACCTCCAATTGTAAGGGTGAGGCTTGTAAGACCTAGTAGTACTATCCAAGATTTCCGACTAGATTCCTTAATTAACAATCCTAAAGTGTAAGGGATTTCAATGGTATGTCACACTATGTTACACTATACACAACTTATAATAATAAAGCATTTATAAAAGTATGTACACTTTCTCCTACAAAAGAGAGTGTATGGAAAAATGGCGCATTGAACGAACCTGGTGCGCAAGCTAACAAGAAAACCAAAGCTAAAGATGAGTGGAAAAACAACCCGTCAAAAGTTACCTATAACACATGACTACATAAATACGTGTAACAATCAAGAAATCATCATAGGGGCCTCATATTCACGTGTGTATGATGTTCATCATCATATTCCCTTATATGATTCATAATAATTATGAAATTAAATTGCATGATGATAAAATACTATACTTCAAATGCAAAGGTATAACCTTGAACATAAGTCATCACATTGTACAATTTCATCACGAACTCAACATTTCCCAAACAAGCAACATAACAACCAAAATATTAACCAACACATTCTATCACCTTATACACTACCAACAAGCAACCTAGAATGATTATACCATAATATACATGCCAAATTCACGAAAGCAGATCAATCATTTTTTCGAGGAAGGAACATCCACAAAGCAATCTTTCATCCAATTTAGTCATGTATTCATCAATTTTATACCTAAACTAGTTCATAGAAACCATCTAAGCACACGAAACATCTATAGTTCATCAAATTCCAAATTCTCATGAATGAAAGTTTTATTCTTATAGTAATGTATGAAACATACGTCAATTCTATAAAATTTCATGCATAATCCACATAATATGACTTCAAAAATATCCAACTAACATCATAGCCTCATCAAACAATCATGAATTTCAAAATTTCAAGTATATTGAACTAGGGTTTGTTCTAGCATCAAGAACCATGAAAAACTATTCAAAACTTTACCTTTAGTTGTGTTATGATTAGGATTGACACTTGCTAACACGTTCTAACACTTGGAACTAATCAAAATCAAAGGGATTATACTTGTTCTTTCTAAAAATCATGAAAAAGGGATGGAGATGAGGGGTTACGGCCGAATAGGTAGGGAATGGAGGTTCTAGGGCTTTTTTTCTTGCTTAATTATGGTAAGAAATGTTCCAAATCTCCTCTTTTGTTTTATAAATTGTAAAAATAACATTATTATGCTTTTTAAATAACTTTAACCATATAAAAAATAAAAATAATCATATAATCAATTTGGTAAACACAACACATAAAACAATATATCCCATGTAGCCATGTTATAAAGCGAAATCTCCAAATAATACTTAACATCCACAATATACATAACCACATATTAGTAATCACCATTATTAATTAAGTTATTATTAGTTAACCAAAATTAATCATTAATAAGTCACAAACTTTCAACAACAACTAGTGTATGCTCACAACATGTGTATGCATGACAAATGAAACTAACGGAGTTTTGATAACGAAAAATTCTTGGATGTCACAGAAACGAATACGGAGTGTAAACTGATGTTTAACCTTAGAGATATTAAGGTAATATGGATACATAATTAATGTTGACTATGCTTATCTTTGCTGTTGTTGGATCAAGTAAGGCTGGTGCAACCAAAGCAAACACTTAGAAACAATTTTGGTACAACTGAGAAGGAACTTCCGAAGGAAAAGCTACACTTCCTAAGATTAAAGCTAAAAGAACTTCCAAAGAGGAATATTGACTTTCGAAGACAAAGTCATCTTTCTTCCAAAGTTCAACATTTAGAAGATTTCAAGAGAATGACCTCCGAAGTATGAAGTCATGAAGATCAACACAAGTATTGGAAGAAGTTGACTCTTCCGAAGAATAAGTGGTTTCAGAAGAACTTGTTCTTCCGAAGCCATTTAACCTTCAAAAAACCTACTATGAACTAGTGGACATAAGTATGGTTCCTCTTACACTCTGTTGCAACCTCTGGATAATGCATGGCTTTTTCCCATGCCCATGTAGTTGATCATACTTTATTCCACTATTCATCCTTTATCAGTTAGTATAGATACCAACTTTAGTTGGTGACAAAAGTTAAGTCATGGATATGTCATGAATACTTTATTTTGGATAGTAGTTTATGTAACATCCGGTTATTTATTATTTTGAAGCCGACAAAGGAAGAAAAAGAAATAAAGTCCAAAGTCGAGGGACCAAACTCGCCCACGAAAGAAAGTCGGGTGAGTGGGAGTATATAAGGGAGAGGGCGGCCCTTACCCTCTCCCCCACACTCACAAAATCAGCCAAGAGGAGAGAGT
>BJCM01051128.1:0-30332 GCA_018326385.1 Flaveria bidentis | reverse complement strand
AGAAGGTCATGCTGCTTAAGCTTCAACAAGCTCATCTAAATTGACCAACCATGGGATGGAATGGAAGATCAAACAAGATGCTGCAACCACATCTTCCTTTTCAAAGACATCAATTGAACCCTCTACCATTCATTTTGGTTCAATTATGTCATCATCAATGGAAAAACCCAAGACCAGCTAGGCTTGGGTTTCCAGTCAAAACTAACTTTTCACCTTATGTGTAGGGACATTCACAAGACAAGAACAACAATGTCTGGATAGTGGACAATGTTTGCTCCAGGCACATGACCGGGAACAGATCTCTACTTCAAAAATTTTAACATTTTAATGGAAGTCCTGTTCAATTTGGAGGTGAGACTAGAGGATACATTTCAGGCAGAGGAAGTGTATCCAATGGCTTGTTAAGAATCGACAAAGTAAACTTTTTTCAAGTAGCTTGAACATAATCTCCTAAGTGTTTCTCAATTCTGTGATCAAAAGCATCAAATGCTTTTCACAGAACATGAGTGCATCTTCCTCAAACATGGGTTGACAATTCCTCAGGAATTGGTGCTTCTTAGATCTCCTAGGAAAGGGGATATGTACATGCTGGATATGAACATTGCTTCCCCATTGGGTGAAGTATCATGCTTTCTTTCCAAAGGTCATGGTGATGAGTTTGCCTTATGGCATAAACGTATGTGTCATGTATATTTTAAAACCATGAACAAATTGGTTAAAAATAACTTGGTGCATGGCGTGCCCAAAAATGAATTTTTCTGTAGAGTTAACTGTGTGGCTTGCCTGAAAGGAAAGCAACATAGAGTCTACCATAAATCCAAAGAGGTTAACTTTATCACCACCCCATTACACTTATTGCACATGGATTTATTTGGTCCAACAAGTATAATGAGCATTGGAAGAAAATTATATTGCCTTTTGATAGTTGATTTTACAAGATTTACATGGGTATTCCTTTTAAGAACTAAAGATGAAACTGCTAAAACTTTAAAGTCTTTTATTCTTAAAATTGAAAATCAAAGTGATCACAAGGTAAAGATAATCAGGAGTGATCAGGGACTGAGTTTAAGAATCAAGTTCTTGACTAATTTTGTAACTCAAAAGGGATTACCAGACAATACGATGCTCCTAGAACTCCTCAACAAAATGGTGTTGCTGAAAGGAGGAACAAGACACTAATTGAGGCTGCTAGGACCATGTTAGCTTATTCAAAGCTACCTCTAACATTCTGGGCAGAGGCAGTCAGCACTACATGCTATGTGCAGAACAGGGTCCTTATTGTTAAGCCACGTGGAAAGACCCCTTATGAGCTATGGAACAAGAGGCCACCGTTCATTGGCTTTCTAAGGTCCTTTGGCAGAAAGTGTACCATACTTAACAGAAAGGACAACTTGGCAAAATTTGTTGAGAAGTCGGATGATGCTATCTTTGTTGGATATTCCTCTAACTTTATTACTTATAGAGTCTATAACATCAAAAATCAACAATTTGAGGAATCATCCAACGTTGTTAATAAGCACACTCCTTGTGTTAGGGGGAATGGTCCTGATCATATTTTTGATTTAGAATTGTTTCCAAACTATTGTAAACCATATTGTGAGAATGTTTCCGCTGGAACAGGTACTCAAAGTGATTCTGATGAAGACCATCTATTTGAGTTACCTAGGCCTCTTCTAAGTTCTCCAAGAGTCTCTGAACCCCAAGCTCCCATCATTGGTAGATCCGATAGCATAACCATTTCAGGAACCGGTGGAGCTTTAACAAGTTACCAGCAAGGTGAGCCTAATAACTCATTACCTGATAACATACAACACCAGGTGGATGGAAGTAGTATTTTGAAGGAACATGCAACTGTTAATACTACATCTCAGTCAACTGATGCCGATGGTGTTTCTCTTTCATTCAATAAGTCCTCATTGAATGACATTGAACAACAGCTGGACCAAGTGTTCATGTTCATAAGCAATATATGTCCAACTTGGATCTATCTTTGCAACTAGAAGTGATTCCCAGATTAAGGATTCACAACACTCATCCAGCTAATAACATAATAGGAGAAATCTTTGAAGGCATGAGAACAAGGGGACAAACTCATCATGGGAATGTCTGCCTGTACTCATGCTTCTTGTCTCAGATGGAACCCAAAAAAGTAGAAGAATCCCTAAAAGATAATAGCTGGGTTGAGTCAATGCAAGAAGGATTTCTTCAATTCAAGAGACAAAAGGTTTGGAACCTTTGCCCGCTACTGTCTGGTCAAGTACCTATAGGTACCAAATGGGTTTTCAGAAACAAAAGAGATGACAGAGGCTTGATCATCAAGAACAAAGCTAGACTAATTGTTCAAGGATATACCCAAGAGGAAGGAATTGATTATATTAATGTCTTTGCACTTGTTGCAAGACTTGAGGCAATTAGAATCTTCCTTGCTTATGCTGTATCCAAGAACTTTACTGTCTATCGACTTGATGTCAAGTGTGCCTTTCTATATGGAATTATAGATAGGGAGGTCTATGTGTGCCGACCTCTAGGATTTGAAGACCCACAACATCCCAACTATGTGTGCAAATTAGATAAAGCTCTTTATAGGCTGCACCAGGAACCTAGGCTGTGGTATGAGACTCTGTCTCAATTTCTCCTGAAGAATGGTTACACTAGAGGAACCATTGATAAGACTCTCTTTATCAAGAAGTCTGAGAAAGACAGTTTGCTTGTTTAGGTCTATGTTGATGATATCATATTTGGCTCTTCAAATGACCAAATGTGTAAAGACTTCGAGAGCATCATGAAGAAGAAGTTTGAGATGAGTTCTATGGGAAAAAATGGACCTTTTCCTTAGGATTCAGGCGAAACAAATGAAGGAAGGGTTCTTTATCAATCAATCTAAGTATGTCTTTGATATCTTAGAAAGATTTGATATGAAAGATTGAAAGCCAGCCAAGACACCCATACCCAGAAACCATGACCTGTGTCCTGACTCTGAGGGGGAGGATATGGATCAACATCAGTATAGGGCAATCATCAATTCTCTGATGTATCTCATAGCAAGTAGACCTGATATCATGTTTGCTACTTGTATTTGTGCAAGATATCAGGTTGCTCCAAAGATGTCTTACCTAGTTGCTGCCAAGACAATTCTTAGATACCTCAAAGGAGCACCAAAGCTTGGTCTCTAGTATCCTAGAAACTCCAACTTCAATCTCTATGGCTACTCAGATAGTGACTATGGTGGCTGCAACATCAACAAGAAATCCACATTAGGAGGATGCCAATTTCTTGGTGGATGGCAATGTATAAAGCAATCCTGTGTCTCTACATCTACTGTTGAAGCTGAATACATTGCTGTTGCAAGTTGCTGTGCTCAGCTACTGTGGATTCAAAACCAGATGCTAGACTATGGATTCAACTTCATGAGCACTCCTATCCATATTGATAACAATAGTGCTATCTCTATCACTGAAAATCCTGTGAAGCACTCCAAGACAAAGCACATTGATATCAGGTACCATTTCATTAGAGATATTAATGAGAAAAACCTGATTAAATTAGTCAAGTTGACTCATATGAACAATACACTAATTTGTTCACCAAAGCCTTTGATGAACACAGATTTAAGTATCTCATTACAACTATTGGGATGATAAACATTGACTAATATGTCTCATTTGAAAACCTTTTTAACATGTGTCTTGTCTTTTGTCAAAGAACAATCTAAGCCCTGTTACAAAAAGTCTTTCTTCATATTTGACTAAGTGTGAGTATTTCCGAAGAGAAAATTACTCTCGGAAGAACTTCTCATTATCTTCCGAAGGCACTTCTTTCAATTCAAGTTTTATCTTCCAAAGAGTTTCTAGTCTTGGAAGCTTATCTTTAATGCTTCCAAAGCTTGAAAACTTCTTCTTTCGGAAGACACTCTTATTCTCGGTAGTAAATTCATTTACCTTTGGAAATAAGTTTGGCTTCGGAAGAGAAAACCCTTCAGAAATACTTTTACCTTCAGAAGAAGACTTCTCTCTTTAACGAAAATCTTTGGGCCCCATCCCACACAGTAAAAAACAAAGATTTTATCATTGATGTCGGAATCTTTTAAATGTTTTTTCACCTTGCCGCCACTATCACATCTTACCACAAACCATCTTTTCACCTTATCCACCCAACACCACCATTTCAGCCATTTAAATAATCCTGACTCATCACTTCAATCTTTTTACCACTTTTACTACCCAAAGCACTTCCCACTTCAACCTTCTCCATCTTCAAACTTGTTTTCCTCTGTTCTTTCTCATAATGGCACTAAACCTTTAGCACAATCAAGTCGCACTTCTGGATTCATCTAAGGATGCTGACTTCTTTGAAATCATCTCATTACTCACCGAATCTACCTACTATACTGCCTTGACCGTAAACACCACTGTTTATCTTAACCAAATGGAGGAGTTTTGGGGTAATGGTCATATCGAAACCCTAAATAAAGTTAGGGTTATAAGGTCGAGCATTTGTGGCTAGGAGTTGGTCATCTCTGAACAAATCATCAGGGAGCATCTGGAGTTTCATGATGAAGGCACTCCTACTGAATTTCCCAAGACCAACCTTGATGATACATATACCCTGATGGGTTATGGTGGCGACGTTAGCAGGTCTACTGTCTACAAGTTCAACTTCTCTTACAACTGGAAGTTCCTGCTACATGTTGTCCTTCATTGCTTATCAAACAAGTCTGGGAGATGGGATCAAATCCCATATGAAGTAGGATGCCTAGTTCATGGAATGGTGAAAAGCCTCCGCTTTAACTACTCAAGGTTTGTGCTGACAAATATGATGGGGAACCTCTAGAGGGACACATTCTTCATGTATCCTAGGTTCCTTCAGCATATCATCAACTATGAGTTGGACCAAAGTCAGCTTGTATGTACAGCTGCTTTGACTGTCCCTCACATGAGGCCGACCATCTTTAAAGTTTTGAAGAGAGTGTCCATCAATTTCGCTGGAAGATATACTGCACTTCTTCCAGGTATGATTAAGCCAATGGCTCCTTGTGACATCCCTGTTAACCCCATAGGTGATGAACCCACACCAACAACTACCCTCACATTGCCAAATTTTTCTCCTCCCATCCATCTTACCTACTAGAGACATCCCAAACAAGCCCTTGTTCAATCTTCTCTAATTGAACAAGTTCCCCCTGTTCTACCTAAAAAGGCTAGAGTGGAAATATGGGCTCCCACTCAGCCTGAGGTCCAACCTTCTTTCACTCTTGACCTTAATATGGGCATTGAGTCTCTTCAGTCTCAATCCCATGAGCCTGAAGCCCAAACCAAGAGCCCTCGGGATGAGTCTCTATACTCTCTTGAGCCGCCAAAAAGGGACAGCCCCACCAAAAGCTCAATGCCATTAGACATTGATCAAAGTCCCGGGTCTTTAGGAATAAATACCATATCCTTCACTGACCTTTTAACCAGAACTAATGAAGAGTTCATGTCTCTTCATGAAAATGAAGTTGATCCTCAACACCCATTAAAGGATCAACTGAGCCTAAGGAGACCTTTGATCTCTAGCCCCCATCAGCATATCCAAACTGAGGTGAGTCCCACTAGAGTGGAGGGGGCTCATGTAGATTCAGCTGCCACTACTTTAGGTGCCTCAATGAGCCCTTAGGATAGTGGTAACTTTGATCAGACTGAATCTACGGAAACCAAGCATTTTGATGACTCTAAAAGAGGCATCACCATGCATGGGAAACCAGGGCGCCAAGAAACCACTTCTGGTGGTAAGGATGAACATTTAAGGTATGTTACCTCATCTTTCCGTGATTCTTCTCATGAGGATGAGGGAAGTATAAAACTCACTATTCAAGACCTACTCACTAAAGTCTCAAACCTTGAATTTAGGGTTAAGACTTTAGAAAGTAGGTCCGCCACTCAGCAACTTGAGATTGAAAATCTTAGGGCTCAACTTGCTGAGAAACAGATTGAGAGGTCTATTAGGCAAGTACCAATTCAGGTCTCCCTGACTTCTTCCTCTAGCTCATATTGCTCTCAAGATGATGCTACCAAAAAGGGGGAGAATGTTCAAAGACAAACTCCCATGGTGTCCAAGAGCTCTGTTATCTCAAAGCTCTCTTCAAGATATCCCTTCTAATCATTAGATGTCTTCCCTGAGCCTTCTCTAGTCACCCTCCAAGTGGATCCTAGGATGTTAAAAGATCTAAATAGGTTTCTAACCTTGTTTCTCATAGGATCTTCTATGTGGCAACCAGGTCCGGATATCTCTGTGGCTTACTTTGGAGCTGAAGAGCTTTAGAGGTTGAATACACCCTCTACCACTTTTGAGGAAGTTTGTCAACCTAAGGTCTACATGGAACCTGAGATTAATTTTGAAGGGGAAATGGAAACTGATGGCCAAGTAACCAAGATAGTTGGGACAGAGAGTGTAGTACCACAGACTTCCGAAGCAGAAGTCAAAGCTACAGAAGAAGAACAATTTCAATCTTCCGAAGCAGAAAAGGAAGCTGCGGAAGGACTCTTCTCCTTTTCTGATGATATAATCATCACAGATGCAATCCTGGAACTAGCATCTGAGGTGAACAGTGAGGACTTTCTCAAGTTACCCATATCTCAATCACCATCATCACCTTAAGCTCCAGCACCCACTCGACAACCTGAATCCCCTACACAAAAACCTCCAAGGTCTAAAGCTTCCGAATATGTCAAAGGAAAAAGGAAGTTGACCGCGGAAGAACTACTAAGGTTGGAGAAATTAAAAAGAAAAGGGAGACTACCTTTTGGAAACTACTGGCTGCTAGTAGTAAAGCAGCCATAGCCAACCAGGAAGCAGTCAATAATAAGAAAAGAGTGGAGATTATTTACAAATTAGTTAATATGGGAGCTGGAAGTGAAGAAGTGCTCCTCTTACCATTAGAGAAGTTGATTGAGTTGGAAAAGGCAACCAGGCAGCTAAAAGAAGAAGAAGAAGTAGCAAGGTTAGCCTTGGAAGAAAAAAAACTTAAAGAAGAAGAAGGAGGAAGCTGATCAAAGGCTAAGGTGTGAAAGAATAGCCTTTCTGAACTCAAGAGGATTCTCTCTTGAGGAACTTGCTCCACATAACAATGATACGATCCTGTGGCTAGTGAATAAAGAACAAGATCAAATGGAGAAGGAACGAAAGAAGGCTTCCAGGGAGAAGATGAATGAGAGAAAAATGGAGGAATTACAGCCTTGAAGAAGTCTAGGGACAAAGCCTGGATGAAAGACTATCTCAGGGCCTATGGCTTCTCAGGAAGGCAAGTTGGACCCATGTCCTTGAAGACCATGCAGCGTATTGTAAGTGAGATCAAAGCTAACATACGCTCAGGAAGAAAGAAAGAGATGTACAAAAGAGTATAGGGGATGACTCTCACACCTACCTAATTACAACAACTTCCACACCCAACCTCTGAACCTATCCCTTTCCATTTCCCTATCAAAATAGAACCAACCTCTAATCCTTTCATCCTTGAACCCATAACATCAACCTTACCTTCTTCCTCACCCACTCAATCCAAACAACCACCTAAACTACCCATTCTCAAACCCAAAACCCTGCTAAGAACCCAATCCTCATCAACCAAACAACCTCCCAAGTCATCCTCTCATTCATCCAAACCTCTATCCTTAGAAGAATTTAAGGAGATCAAGAGGAAGCTTATCAACTGCACATCCATGAGCAATATCTCCTGTGAGGAGGAGTCTGTCAACTTGACCTACATTGACAACTCCTCAAGTTCCCTCACAAGAGAGCAATTCCTTGACCACCCTATTAGAACACTAGACCATGCTGCTAGACTTCTTGGTCTCAACTTTGACTCCTTAAACGATGAAGAGAAGAAACTGAGAAGAAAGCTGGTGACTGTACTGGATACAAAGAAAGGGGATAAGGTTCCTAGTCAGCCTCTTATGCCTAGAAAGAAAATTATCTAGTGGAAGTTTGATAAAGCCTCTCACAAAGTTTTTGTGTAGAGAGAGAATGGAGAGAGCAACAGGCTGAATGCCTCCTCTTTGCTACACTCTAGCTGATTCGACATTGCTGAGTTAGGATAGAAGCCATTCTCCAATCCCTACAATTCAGAAACAGCTGCTCACATCAGAAATCATCTAAGTAGCCTTCATCTTGCTGAGCTAACCGCAAAGCAAAGATTAAAGAAGAGTTGAAGCTGAGAGAGAAGGAAGACAAGGAAAGGTCAACCACCAAAGGCAAGGCCTTTCTACAGATGGTGGAAGGCCCTGAATTGGAACCAATAGTTAGATGGGAGTATGACTATAGCTCTCGTCAACTAAATCTCTTTAGAGGGACCCAACAGAGGGTGCATATCATTCAAAGTGACAAACTGGATCTCTTGTCCACGAATGCTTTGTACAAACTTCTTAGCTCCAGTTCCGGGAAAAACAAAGAAACAGATAAGTATCTGCTTTCCCTGGTGCTGAAAGTTTTGTGAAGCAGGAACAAGTGAGGTTTTGGTAGCATCAACCAAGGGGGAGTTTGTTGGATCAAAAAGGCTAGTGCAACCAAAACCAAACACTTAGAATATTTTGAGTACAACTAATAAAGCTCTTCCGAAGACAAGTTCAGCACTTCTAAAGGTACATGCTGAACTTCCGAAGCAAAGCTCAAAGGAACTCCCGAAGATAAGCCTCAGCTTCCGATGACAAAGTCTTTACTCTTCTGAAGAGTTCAACACTTAGAAGAAATGAAGACTAAACCTTCCAAAGTATGAAGTCAAAAGGAAGCCTAGGAAGAAGTAACTACTTCCGAAGTATAAGTGGCTTCGGATGAACAAGTTCTTCCGAAGCCAATTAACCTTCGGAAGTACTTATTATGAACCAATGGATATAACTATGGTGTCTCTGACACATGCTACAAATCTTTGAGATACTGCATGGCACTTTCCCACGACCATGTACTTGACCTTACTTTATTCCACTCTTCAGAGTTTATCGGTAAGTACAATTAGCAACTTTAGTTGGTGACAAAAGGTAAGTCATGGACATGTCATGACATCCGTATCTTAGATAATATTTTATCTAAGATACCTTAACTCTAGCTTTGTAGTATTAGCTTTAGATTAAGGTTTCCAGCTGGTATCAAAGAATATCCGGCTGTAGGTAGTAGTATATATAATTTCTCTTTGTAACTCTTGTTGTAAGCTTGTAAGAGTCTTGTAAAACTTGGAGTTGAGAAATAATATATACAAGTATCTTGAAAATTATTCTCTTGTATTTCCTTGTGTTACTTAGTATATTATAATAAACTCTTAGAAGATCTCTGCTTCTTGAGTGTTTGTAAGTGAGTTTGAGAGAAAATACTTGTGTTGAGTATCGAAACCGATCCTACAGTCTCTTTAAAGTTGAACCCATAGTCCAACATTTGATTCTGAATCCAAAGTACTTGAGCACAGCAGCTTGCAGCAACAATGTATTCAGCTTCAGTAGTTGATGCAGAGACACATGATTGGTATTTGCATTGCCAGGAGACAAATCTTCTACCTAGAAACTGACATTCCCATGATGTAGACTTTATAGTCATATTACATCCACCATAGTCAATATCTATATATACATATAGATTAAAGTCAGAATTCTTTGGATACCAAAGGCCAAGTGTTGAGGCACCTTTGAGACATCTTAAAATCCTTTTGACAGTGATAATGTGTGACATCTTAGGGTTGGCTTGATATCTTGCACACACACATGTAGCAAACATGATATCAGGCCTACTAGCTGTAAGGTACATAAGAGACCCAATAATGGCCATGTAGAAATGTTCATCCACACACTCCCCACAAGGTTAGGCCTAAGGGAGTGGTTTCTTGCTATGGGAGCCTTAGTAACCTTGCAATCAGTCATGTTGAACCTCTTAAGTATGTCCTGAACATACTTTGACTAACTTATAAAGATCCTATCTTCAACTTGTGCAAGATCAGTTTTTGTCACTTAACACTTGGTTTTCTCTCAAACTCACTTATACTACACTCAGATCAAATGAAGCAGAGTCTCTTCTAAGAGTTGATAATAATATAATAAGTAGCAAAGAACACAAAGAGATAATTTTCAAGGTACTTGCATATATTACTTCTCAACTCAAAGTATTACAAGACTCTTGCAAGAATGTTACATGAGTTACAATGAGAAACTATATATATACACTACGACCTATAACCGAATATACTTTGATACTAGCTGGGAACCTATGACTAAAGCATATACTATAATGCTAAAGTTAAGGTATCTTAGATAAAGTATGGTAGTAACGACATGTCTATGACTTACCTTTTGTCACCAACTAAAGTTGACAACTGTACTAACTAGTAAAGGTGAACAGTGGAATAAAGTATGGTAAACTAGATGGCTTTTGAGAAAATGCCATGCAGTATCTCAGAGGTCTACAACAGAGTGTTAGAGACACCATACTCATGTCCACTGGTTCATAGTAGTGTCTTCTGAAAGCTGGTTGGCTTCGTAAGAACAAGTTCTTTTGAAGCCACTTATACTTCGGAAAATGATACTTCTTCTGAGGCTTGAGGACTTCTTCTTTTCTTCATGCTTTGGAAGTTGACTTCTGATCTTTTCTTTTAAGTCTTGATCTTCATAAGTGAACACTTTGTCTTCGGAAGAACACTATTTCCTTCAGAAGTTCCACACTTAGCTTCGGAAGTCTTTTATTAGATGCACCAAAATAGTCTAAGTGATTTGGTTTTGGTTGCACCAGCCTTCTTCTTGATCCAACAAACTTCCCCTAGGCTGATGCTACCAAAACCTCACTTGTTCTTGCTTCTCAAAACTTTTAGCACCAGGGAAAGTAGATATTTATTTGTTTCTTTGTTCTTCCTGGAAGTGGTGCTGAGAAGCTTGTACAAATCATTCGTGAACAAGAGATCCAGTCTGTCACTCTGAATGATATGCACCCTTTTTTGGGTTCCTCTAAAAAGAGTTAGTTGATGGGAGCTATAGTCATACTCCCATCTAACTATTGGTTCCAATTCAGGGCCTTCCACCATTTGTAGAAAGGCTTTGCTTTTGGTGGTGACAGCTGAATCTGCATGAGTCTCCTCCACATCAGTGGAACTCACCTTAGTAAAGGCTTGCTGATAGGGGATATAGATAAGAGGTCTCTCTAGGCTCTCTTGATCTTTAAGAGAGTGTTGTAGATAAACTTCATTGCCATGAAGGGACAAAATCTCTTCATCAGTTTTGAAAAAAAGGTCAGTAAAGGATATAGAAGTTAAACCTAGTGACCCGAGACCTTGATCAATGTCTACAAGCATTGAGCCTATGGTAGGGTTGTCCCTTTGTGGCTGCTTAGAGGAGTATGAAGACTCACCCGGAGGGTTGTCAGCTTGGGTTTCGGGCTCATGGGTTTGAGACTGAGGTGATTCAAAACCCATATTAAGGTCAATTGTGAAGGATGGTGAGACCTTAGACTGAGTGGAAGCCTATTGTTCCACTCTAGTCCATTAGGATTTAACAGGTAGAGCTTGTTCAATAAGAGAAGATTGAACAAGGATTCATTTGGGGCGTCTTTGATATGTGATGGTGATGGTGTGAGAAGGTAGATTTGGCAATGTGAGGGCAGTTGCTAGTGTGGGTTCATCACTTATGGGGTTAACAGGGATGTCACCAGGAGCTATTTGCTCAGTCATACCTGGAAGCAGAGCAGTATGTCTTCTGGTGAAATTGGTGGACATTTTTTTCAAAGTCTTGAAGATAGTCGGCCTTATTTGAGGGACAGTAAGAGCAGTTGCACAGACAAGCTGACTCTGGTCCAACTCACAGTTGATTATATGCTGAAGAAACTTGGGATACATGAAGAATGTTTCCCGCTGGAGGTTTCCCATAAGATTTTTTAGCATAAATCTTGAATAGTTAAATCGAAGGCTTCTCACCATTCCATGAACTAGGCACCCTAGTTCATATGGGATTTGATCCTATCCCCCAGATTTGTTGGATAGGCTATGAAGAACAACATGCAACAGGAACTTCTAGTTGTATGAAAAAGTTGAACTTGTAGACTGTAGACCTGCTAACATGTCCACCATATCCTATTTGGATGTAGGTGTTGTCCAAATGTGCTTTGGGGAACTCTATGGGGGCACCTTCATCATGAAGCTCGAGATGCTCCCTGATAAGTTGTTAGGTAATGACCAACGCATGGCCACAAATGCTACTTCTTATTAGCTACACCCCATTTAGGGTTTCAATCTGACCATTTGCCCAAAATTCATCCATATGATTTGAATAAACTGTAGGGTTAATGGTAAGAGCTGTGTAATAAGATGATTAGGTAAGAAAGGAAATGATATCAGAGAAGTCAGCATCTCTTGAAGAATCAAGAAGTGCGACTTGATTGTGCTGAGGGTTAAGTGGGTCCTGAGAGAAGTCAGGTACTGTTGAGGTTGTGTGGGTCCTGAGCGTTCAGCAACCATTAAAGCGTTGCTAGCTAGAAGACTCAAGGGTCTGCTTGTGTGATGGCTCTCTTGCTTTCCATCTCCAGTCGGTATCCATCAAGGATGCCAAAGAGTTCGGTCATAGTGAGGGTGTTCTGATTTTCTATCCTTTTGATAGAGACATAGTAGAACATGCACTATTAGGGAGTGCACTCATGAACTTTCTTGTGAGGTCTCTAAGTGCAGGAGTAATTCCCACTGACTGAAGGGAAGAAATAAGGTCCATGTACCTGAAGTATTGCTAGCTGAGAGTCTCTCTAGCAATGTAAGTGAAGTTCTCAAACTGCTACTTAAATGAGTCCTTCTTGGAGTCATTAGAGATGGAGTACATATGAGCAAGTGCATCAAACAATTCTTTGGCTGACTTGCAATGCTCAAACCCCACCATGATGGAGTTGGGTAATGCAGTCATGAGAATAGTCATTCCATTGCTGTCAACGTCCAGCTTCTTCTAGTCCTCATCAGAGTAGTCTTCAATGGCTTTCTCTATCATGGCACCATTTCCACTGGGTGCTGCCACCATGGGTTTGAACAGGCCATTGACAATAGACTGCCATATCTTGTTGTTTTGATACCTGATGAAGCCTTCCATGCGTCTGCTCCATGACTTGAAGTTTTCATAGGTGATGATGGGTGCTTTAGTCATTGTCCCCATCTCTACTTCAGACTTGTTGAGGGCCATTTTGAGTGTGGTGTAAGGAGGAATGGAAAACAAATTGATTAGGATGGTAAGATCTCACAATCAAGAGCCTAAGATGCTCTGATACCAATTGCATGATTGGTTTTTGTCACTTAACACTTGGTTTTCTCTAAAATTCACTTATACTACACTCAGATCAGATGAAGCAGAGTCTCTTCTAAGAGTTGATAATAATATAATAAGTAGCAAAGAACACAAAGAGATACTTTTCAAGGTACTTGCATATATTACTTCTCAACTCAAAGTATTACAAGAGTCTTACAAGCATGTTACATGAGTTACAATGAGAAACTATATATACTACTACCTACAGCCGGATATACTTTGATACCAGCTGGGAACCAATGACTAAAGCATATACTACAATACTAAAGGTAAGGTATCTTAGATAAAGTATTATTTAAGATATGGTAGTCATGACATGTCCATGACTTACCTTTTGACACCAACTAAAGTTGGCAAGTGTACTAATGAATAAAGGTGAACAGTGGAATAAAGTATGGTCAATTACATGGCTTTTGAGAAAATGCCATGCAGTATCTCAGAGGTCTGCAACGGAGTGTCAGAAACACTATACTTATGTCCACTGGTTCATAGTCTTCCGAAGGTTAGTTGGTTTCGGAAGAACAAGTTCTTTCGAAGCCACTTATACTTCAAAAGAGGCTACTTCTTCTGAGGCTTGAGGACTTTGGCTTTTCCTCATGGTTTGAAAGTTGACTTCTGATCTTTTCTTCTAAGTCTTGATCTTCGGGAGTGAACACTTTGTCTTCAGAAGAACTCTATTTCCTTCGGAAGTTCCACACTTAGCTTCGAAAGCCTTTTATCGGATGAACCAAAATAGTCTAAGTGATTTGGTTTTGGTTGCACCAGCCTTCTTCTTGATCCAACAACTTGCTTCACTTGAAATCCTAGAAAGAAATTGAGTTTCTCATGGCACTCATTTCAAAACTATCCTTCATCAGCTTCTCAAAGCCTTTACAGAGCTTTGGATTAGTTGAACCAAAGATGATGTCATCTACATAAACTTGTAATAGCATCAAGTCATTTCACGTTCCTTTGATGAAGAGAATTCCATCTATAGTACCTTTTTTGTATCCATGCTTACAAAGATACTGAGATAGAGTCTCATACCACTTTCTTGGTACTTGGTGCAGCCCATAAAGAGCCTTATCAAGCTTGCAAACATAATTAGGATGATTAGGATCTGCAAAGCCAAGTGGTTGTTTGACATACACCTTTTCATCAATCACACCATAAAAAAGCATATTTGACATCAAGTTGATAGACCTTGAAGTTCTTGGATGCAACAAATGCTAAGAATACCCTAACAGCTTTTAGTCTTGCCACAAGAGCAAAGACATCTATATAGTCAATTCCTTCTTCTTGTGTATACCCTTGAATAACTAGTCTAGCTTTTTTTTATGACAAGTCCTCTATCATCCTTCTTATTCCTAAAAACCCATTTAGTACCTATAGTAGTCTTCCCAAGAGGAAGAGGACATAGGTTCCAAACCTTTTGCCATTTGAATTGAAGCAGCTCCTCTTACATAGCTTCAACCCAACTTCCATCCTTCAGAGCCTCATCAATTTTCTTTGGCACTATATGAGATAAGAAACAAGAGTGAAGACAAAAATTTGCATCATGGATTTGTCCTCTTGTTCTTACCCCTGAGTCAACATCTTCAATGATGTTTGAGGTGGAATGAGACTTATGGATCCTTAGCTGAGGGATCACAACAAGTTATTAAAAGAGATCTAAATTAGAAAAATTTAAATCTGGCATTGATGTTTCTCCCACTTTATCAACACACTTATCAAGTGAGACTTGATCCAATGAGTGTGTGACTTCATTGATGTTGTCTTCAATGGAGTGGTTATCAGCATCAAGAAATTCTTGATCACTATCACCACCACCACCACCATGGTCTTCTACATTTGAAGCTTCTTTATCTGGTTGTTGAGCCTCTGAGCTAGAATTTGAAGGCAACTCAAATGTATTAGTTGAATTGCTGATGGAAACTTCATTTGTAGAATTTGTTACAACTGGAGTTGAAGTTGTATAGCTTGAAGGTCTTGTTAGCTCAAATCTTGGATTAGGATCACCTGTTGGTAGAATATCTGTAGACCTTGAAATATTCTCACAAGATTTATTAAAATAGTTGGTAACTAAATCAAAATCAAATAGCCAATCAGGACCAGAACCAGTTACACTGGGTGCGTGTTCACTGAAAGTCACATTGGCTGACTCTTCAATAATCCTTGTTTTAAGATTGTATACTCTATAATTCTTAGCTTGGGAAGAGTACCCAATGAAATGTCCATTATCTGATTTCTCAGCAAATTTAGCAATTTGATCTTTGGTATTCAAGATGGTGCAAGGAAATCCAAAAGACCTAAGAAAACTAATGAAAGGTTTCCTTTTGTGCCAAAGTTCATAAGGAGTCTTAACATGTGTCTTAACTACTAAAAATTTGTTTTACACATAGCAGGTAATGTTGTCTGCCTCTGCCCAGAAGGTGATAGGCAGTTTTGAGTTAGACAACATAGTTCTTACGGCTTCAATAAGTGTCATGTTTCTCCTCTCAGCAATATCGTTTTGCTGAGGAGTCTTGGGAGCACTATATTGTCTTGTAGTACCCTTTTCATCATTAAATGTATCAAGGATTTTGTTCTTGAATTTAGTTCCTTGATCACATCTTATGGTTTTGACCTTTTGATCATATTGATTCTCAATCTTTAATATGAAATTCTTTAGAATCTTGGGAGTCTCATCCTTAGTTCTAAGAAAGAAGACCCAAGTGAATCTTGTGAAGTCATCTGTGATCACTAAATAGTAAGAGGTCCTTCCTAGACTCATTACACTGGTGGGGCCAAAGACATCCATATGTAATAAGTGTAAGGGGGTAGTGATGGAGTTTCTTTCTTTTGGCTTATGAGATATCTTGTGTTGCTTCCCTTTCAGTCATATAACACAATGATCATCACTTGTAAACTCTTTCTTTGGCATTCCAGTTACCATATAATTCTTAATTAGCTTATTCATGTTCTTGATGTTTACATGGAACATTCTTTTATGCCATAGAAAAGACGCGTCACTATTTTCTTTAGACAGAAAGCATGACACTTCTCCTGAGGGAGATGTTTCTTGCAAATCCATCTTGTACACGTTCCCTTTCCTGGGGGCTCTAAGCAGAATATGCTCATGAGGAATGACCACCCTCGTCTTGAGAACAATGCACTCATGCTTAGTGAAGAGCATGTTATGACTCTGATTACAAAATTAAGATACACTCAAAAGATTGTATCCAAGCTCCTTAACAAAGTTTACCTTCTTAATACTAAACCTACCATTTGTGGCCTTTCCCCTTCCAAATATGTAACCACCCTCATCTCCTCCAAAAGCAACTGACCCTCCATCAATTCTTTAAAATTTTTGGAGTAGTGACCTATTGCCTGTCATGTGCCTGGAACAACCACTATCAATGATCCAGACATTCTTGTTAGTCTTGAGTTGTTCATGCCCAAAAGAGATAGTAAGTTACATTTGGAAATCCAAGCCTTGCTTGTCTTGGGTCTATCACAAGAAGTTGAAGGTAATGAAATAGTAATTGATCTTATAGTCATATTTTGAGGATCCTTTGCTATTGTTGAAGGAGAACTTTCAGTCATTTGGTCTTTCTTGAACTGTCGACTCATCACATCCTGGGGTTGAAGAAGGTCCCAAGGGTTTGGTTGTTCGCCACAGCGTGTTCGCCACCACACTGGCTGGCTGGTGCATTGCCCCTTTGAGTGAAGATTCCAAACCACCTTTGAAAGTTTAGACTTGACCTTCAATCCTACGAAATTTTGACAAACTTTGGAAGTTTTGATGATTGGTCCTTCGGAAGATCTTGTTATCACTGCAGCAGGCTTCAGTACTTCGGAAGTATTCCCTTCTTCCAAGACCAAATTTTCTTCCGAAGGCAATTTTCCACTTGCCTTCATCTTTATTTTGGAGCTTCTAAAGGAAACATATTTTCCTTCTAAAGCTATTTTCTTCTTGGAACTCTTAAAAGTCTCTTCTTTGGTCACATGGAGAGTGCTTCTTGGATTGTAAAAATAATCTTTAGCAAGATAAGAAGTACTCGCACACATAACATAGTTCATTTGCTTCTTCCTAAGAGCCTTCTTTTGGGAACAAGGCTGAACTTGATCACTTTCCTTCTCCACCTTCATCTTTGCAGATGCTGAGACAGTTCTTTTAGGTTGAGAACTGCACTTGGAGCTGGATGGTTCAGGTTGTGTAGCAGTGGTACATAATTGATCAACCTTCTTCTTGATGCTGGGATGATTTGAACATGAACCAAAACTCTTGGTACTAGAGTTCAAGTTGATTTTTTCAGTCTTAACCACTTCAAACCCTACAAAGATAAAGACTTGTTTCTGCTTAGAGTCAAAAGTGGCCTTGATCTCTTAAGCCTTCTTAGCTTTTCTCTTATACTTTCTAATCAAGTTCTTTCTCATAGACTTGGTTATCACAGGATTCTTACTGTCCTCAGAAGGATAGTGAGCCTTCTTAGAATCCTCTTTTTCACTCTTCTCAGAGGCATTCTCCACAATCACTTCTTCATCCTCTTTAGTCAAAGAGTCTATGAGAGGAAGCTCATTTTCACAAGTTCCACACTAGGAGATCTTACAAACAAGATTGTGTGTGGAGGAGCTATCTCACTAGATCCCAGTCCTTTCTTATTCTGATAACGAACTTTTGCATGCAAGGATGAGGATATAATGTTCTTGAAGGTCTCTTCTTCAAGAACACATTTTTCTACCCTGGCTTTGTTGATAACAAGCTCAGCCTAGCATGCAGTCAACTTGGTTATGAGATCTTTGATCTAAGTATTGTAGTTGGTGTGTTCATGTTTAAGAACTAAAATGGGTTTCTCTAAGTCCTCTATCTTTAACTTAATAGTCATTTTCAGATCTTTTGAAACCAGATTTTAAGATATTCAAGGACTCAAAATCAGATCTTATCCCTAAGTTATAGGACCTGTATCTACTAACTTTAGTAATACTTTCAGGTGTATAGAGATGTTCCAATACCTTTGCTTCATCATGGTCAGCCATTAGTGCTTGGTTTGGAGATGCATCTTCCACCTGAAAACTCCAATTAAAGCCTCCTTCTTCAACAACAACTACAACTTGCTACTTTGTCTTCTCATTCTGGGTGGCTTTCTTAGTGTAGTTTGGTCTAGTTTGTGCTTGGCCACCATTTATCCTTGATGACTTGCACTCCCTAGCAAAGTGATCCATTTGGTTACAGTTGTAACACTTGACTTTGCTTTTATCCAACCCAAACTTTCTACTGGTTGTATTGCTGGGAAACTTCCTTTCTATCCTCTTGTAGAACTTCTTGGCTCTGTGAGTGAGAAGAGCCATCTACTAGACTATCTCCATGTACTCCAGCTCATCTGGATGGATACAGTCTAGGTCTTCAAGGGTGAATAGCAAGTTGCCTGAGCTTTCATCAGAAGACACAAAGGTGTGTGAAGAACTTGTCTCTTGGAATGGGCTTCCTTTAGTATAGCTTTCTCTTAGTGTCTCCCGGAAGATGATGAAAGGACCTTTTTGTGAGTTGTCAGGGTAGAATATAAGATGATGTTGAGGAATTATGCTATCCCTTTCAGTCACATGCAGGGCTGAACTCATTTGATTGCTGGAGTTACAGATGAATCTTTGTTCATCTCCATCTGGTATCCACTGAGAATACCATACAACTCAGTCAAAGTGAGAGTCTTAAGGTTCTAAATCCTCTTGATAACAACACAACAATATGTCCATTGCCTAGGAAGAGAGGATATGAACTTCCTTACAATGTCCCTATTTTTAAGAGTGACCTCAACATCCACTAGAGTGTCAACAATCTCAACATACTTGAAGTATTGTTGAGTCATGGTTTCACCTATTTTAAAGGTGAAATTTTCAAACTGCTGCTTTAATAGATCCTTATTGTTCTCCTTGGATTTAGTAGAACCCTCGTACATTAGTTTCAATGCATCCCACAGCTGCTTAGCTGTTTTGCATTTCTTGAAACGTCTGTATACAGAGTTTGGAAGAGCAGTCTGGAAGGATGTCATGGCTTCTAATCAATTTCTACTCTCTTTCTATTTTCATTAGAATAGTCAGCCACAACCTTTGGAATCATACCACTTCCAGCAGTAGCTGAAGGAGTGCTTGGTATGTAAGATCCTAAGGCAACAAATTCCCACATCCTGGAATCTTGAGACTTGATGAAACCTTCCATTCTTTGGCACTATGGGGACTTTGTCATGGTTCCAGTTTCCATATTAACTTTAGTGATAGCTGCCATTTGAGATGTTGAGTATTTTGTGTGTGTGAAGGATATTAAGATGGTGAGATCTTACTTTCAAGAGCCTGGAATGCTCTGATACCAATTACGGGACCGTTTGAGGGGGTTTGGTCACTTACAACACAACACACAATGAGGAGAGATTGATTTTAGAACACTTAACAGATCAAATGGGGAACTAGTAACCAGTTACAATGATACTAAGAAACACAAGTAAATGAGAGTTAGAACAAGAACAAAATAACACAAGTGTTTGGTTTTCAAGAATGTTGTATATTGCTTTCTAGTTCCTTACAACTGTTACAAAGCATACATTAAGATACAAAGGACTAGAGATACTTTATACTACATCCTGCAGTCGACCATACTTTGAAGGCCAGCTGGATACATGATCTAGACAATAACAAAATCAATGTAGAGTCAAAAGGCAGATTTCTTTTTGACTAGTGACTATGACATGCCATAGCTCACATCCTAATATATTACAAAAAGGATAAAAGTACATAAAGTAGAAAGAAACAGACTCATGACCTTAATGTACAGTTTACCAAAAGCATAGACCTTTTCACCAACTTGTGAAAGTTGGTGAGTCAAACAGAGTTGCAGTGTAAAGGTGGTCCAGCTTTATGGTAAAAGGTATACCAGATAAAGCTTGTACTTAAAAGTCTTTGGAAGAAATCTGTCTTCATAAATTGGCTTTGGAAGACTTTCTCTCTGAAGCTTTGGAAGACTTCATGTTTGGCTTTGGAAGATATTGGCCTTGGCTTCGAAAGATTTGACACTTAGAATATTTTCTAATGCAAAATGTGAAATTTCCTAAGCATTCTACTTCAGCACTTTGTGCATGCATGCTGGACAAACTATTTGGATGTTTTGAATTGCATCAGCCTTATATGAAACCTTACACATCCACTATTCACAATCAATATATTGTTATTCTTGTCATGTGAATGTCCCTGCACATAAGATGAGATGATTAGTTTTGATTGGAAACCCAAGCCTTGTTGGTCTTAGGTCTTTCCAATGATAATGACTTAATTGATCCTAAGCTTATGCATGGGGGTTCAATGGATGTCTTTGAAGAAGATGTTTGGGCTGCTGCATCTTCTTTGATCTTCCATTCCATCCCTTGGATGATCATTGACGATGAGCTTGATGAAGCTTGAGTAGCATGACATTCTTTTGAGGCTTCTTTCTTTTAGGAAGAAGTCTTCTCCACCTTTTCTTTCGAAGCAGTCTTCTTCTGGGATGGTTTCAAGGGGACTTTCTTGTTCTTTTGAGTTTTAACAACTTTAACTTCTGAAGCCATTTTCCCTTCGGAAGAAACACTTTCTTTTGAAAGCAGCCTTGCTTCAGAAACAATCTTTCCCTTTTTCATCAATTGAACCATATAATAGGGTCCAAATGAGAAACCTTCCCTGACTCCTTCTCTTTTAACATTGTTTGCATAGTGTGTGCTAGCAGGATCGTAGTAACAATCTTTAGCCATATGGTTTTGCAGACCACACATTATGCAGGCAATGTTAGTCTTCTAGGAACTTGAAGATTGTATTTTGTTGTTCTTCTTTTCTTCATATGCAATCTTTCCCTTTAACTTTTGGTCCTTTGATAGGACAGGAGTGTTGGTACTACACACCCTTCTTGAATCAGAGTTTCCTACCACATAGAATCCAGCTAAAATGAACACACCCTTTTGCTTTGGGTCTATCTTCAGCTTAGACTCAGCTACTTTCTTGGTAGTTTTTCTGGCTGCCTTAGCTCGACTTCTTCTGGCTTTGGTGGTCAGGGGTTGATCATCACCGATTGGAGTGGGTAAAATTTCCCAGTTGTTCTCTGTGATGGTCTCCATTGTTGCATCACTCTTGGAATCATCAGAAGGTGGGTCAGCAGATGGAACCTTTTGCTCTTCAGTACTACACCTTGGTTGTATAATAGACTCATATGAATGTCGTGGAGCAATTTTATTGGTTCCCAACCCACCTTTGTTTTGATAACAAAGTTTTGAATGAGAGGATGATGCAAGAATGGCTTGGAAGTTTTGCTCAGAAATAGCATGCTTCCTAGCTTGAGCCTCAACTATTACTAGCTTGGCTTGAGCCTCAGTCAATTTGGATATTAAATCCTTGATTTGAGTCCTGTAATTAGTGTGCTCATGTTTTAAAGAGGATATTGTGTTTTCTAATTCCTAAATTTTATTTTGATAGTCAGATTCTGCCCTTTTAAAATCAGCTTTTAAGATATTCAAGGACTCAATGTCAGATTTAATTTCCATATTGTAGTCCTCATACATTTTAACCTTAGCAATACAGGCTAGAGTACAGAGATATTCATATACCTTTGAATTGTTTGTTCCCGCTATGAGTCCTTGTGCAGGGGTAACATCTTGCACCATAAAGCTCCAAACAATTTCTTGAGCCACAACAACTGTCTTAGTTGACTTTCCAACAGCTTTAGGTGTTGTAAGATGTGAGGAGGCATGAGTAAATCCCGTATTTGATTTGCGAGCTTTGCATTGCTAGAAAAATGACCTAGCTGGTTACAGTTGTAACACTTGGCCTTTGCTTTGTCGAACCCAAACTTGCTGCTAGTTGGATTTTGAGGGAACTGTCTTATAGTTTTTTGAAGAACTTCTTCGCCATGTACTATAATAGAGCCATTTGTTGGACTATGTCCATGTATTCCACGTCATCTGGGTTGAAACACTCCAGATCTTCAAAGTAGAACCGAAAGTCACCGGAGTGTCCGCTTCCTGAGGCAAAAGCACAGCTACCCTGGAAAGGACTTGGTTGAGCCTGTTGAGACATTGGAGTCTCAAGAAATGTAATGTAAGGCCCAGAGGAACATGATGGCTACTGAGAATGTGTCAGGTACTGCTGAGGTTGTGGGGGTCTTGAGCCTTTGGTAACCATAAGTGTGTTGCTTGAAGGAAGGCTTGAAGGTTTGCACACTTGGCGGCCACTCGTGTTTTCCATTTCTACACGGTATCCATCTAGAATGTTGTATTGTTCAGCCATGGTGAGGGAGTTCAGATTTTCTGTCCTCTTGATAGAGACATAGTAGAACATCCGCTCATTTGGGAGTGCACTCGTGAATTTCCTTGAGAGATCTCTCAATTCAGGAGTTATTCCCATAGACTGAAGGGAGGAGGAAGGTCCATGTACCTGAAGTATTGCTGACTCAAGGTCTCTCCAACAATGTGAGGAAAATTCTCAGACTTTTGCTTTAGTGAATCTTTCTTTGAGTCGTTGGAGTTTGCATACATGTTGGTTAAGTCATCAGACAGTTCTTTAGCTGATTGGCAATGCTTAAACCCCACCATGATGGAGTTAGGTATATCAGTCATCAGAATAGTCATGGCCTTGCCATCAATATCAAGTTGTATGTGGTCTTCTTTGGAGTAATCTTCCACCGCCTTCTTTATCAGGCACCACCTCCAGCAGGTGCAACTACCTTTGGCTTGTAAGGGCCATTGGCGATAGATCTCCACATTCGGCTATCTTGATATCCGATGAGCCCTTCAATGTGTCTGCTCCATTGTCTAAAGTTTTCTAGGGTGATGATAGGTGCTTTAGTCATCGTCCCCATTTCACATTCAGATTTCTAGTTAAGGGTCATTTTTGAGTATAGTTAGTAGGTAAGTAAGAATAGGTTGATTAGGATGGTAAGATCACACAATCAAGAGCCAAAGAAGCTCTGATACCAATTGTAGGATCGATTTTTGTTCTAACACAAGTATTTCTCTCTCAAACTCACTATGTAACACTCGGGTTTGTGATGAAGCAAAATCCTTTTAAGAGTTGATGATAATATACTAAGTAAATCAAAGAAAACACAAAAGAATAGTTTTTCAAGATGCTTGTATATATTATTTCTCAACTCAAAGTATTACAATACTCTTACAAGCATATTACATGAGTTACAATGAGAACTATATATATTACTACCTACAGCCGGATATATTTTTGATACCAGCTAGAATCCTATAACTAAAGCAAATACAACAAAGCTATAGTTAAGGTATCTTAGATAATGTCTTATCTTAGATTTGGTAGTCATGACATGTCCATGACTTACCTTTTGTCACCAACTAAAGTTGGAAATTGTACTACCTAATAAAGGTGAACAATGGAAAAAAGTATGGTTAACTACACGGGTTTTAAAGAAAATGCCATGCAGTATATCAGAGGTCTGCAGTGGAGTATCAAAGAGATCATACTTTTGTCCACTAGTTTATAGTAGATGCTTCTGAAGGTTAACTAGCTTTGGAAGAACTTGTTTTTCTGAAGCCACTTATACTTCGGAAGTAACTACTCCTTCTGAGGCTTCCTTGGGACTTCATACTTCGGAAGTTGTGGTCTTCATTTTTCTAAGTGTTGAGGCTTCAGAAGAACAGAGACTTTGTCTTCGGAAGTTGGAATTTTCCTTTGAAAGTTGATCTTGCACTTGTCTTCGGAAGAAATCCATTTGTCTTTGGAAGTTCCACTCTTAGCTTCGAAAATCCTTTATTTGTTGTACCAAAATAGTCTAAGTATTTGGTTTTGATTGAACCAACCTTTCTAGATCCAACAAGTTCTACTCAAAATTTGTAGAAGGTGAGTTGCAAAACCCCACTCTTATAGGTTTTAATTGATTTTGGGGTTGGAAATACATTTTAAAACGTTTATATAGTATTGGGTGTGTGTACCCATATGTATGTGTGTGTGAAATGTGGGTGGGTGTATGATTGGGATGATTTATGGTTATGTTTTTGTTTATGAGCATGTTTATGTTGCTTAGAATGATAGAACTAAGCTTAGAATATGTTAGAATTGAATTTGAGTTTGAATTATGATGATGTTAGTTGCAAGTAGTTACCCATGCTCCTAGGTCTAATGAATCTCTTATCAAGCAACTTTTGCAGTTGTTCCATGAAGACCTTCATCTCAGAGGAGCTAAATGATATGGTGCCTTAGCGACATGCTGAGCACCGGGTATCATATCAATTTGAAACTTGATCTCACGGTATGGTGGCACACTTGGTAAATATTTTGGGAACATATCGGGAAAGTCACACACAATCGGTACATCAGACAATTTTGGTGTTGACGTGTCCTCATCTTCACGTAGGCCAGGTAGGCACTACATCCATGCTTCATGCACTTTCCCACCATCGCCATCGAAATCACCTTCGAAATCATAGTGACTCGATCACCGTAAATCGTCACTGAACTCCCGTCAGGTGCTGTCAGTCGAATCATCTTATTGCGACATACGATATTTGCCTTGTAGGCCGCTAACCAATCCATTCCTAGGACTACATCAAACTCGCCTAAGGTCATCACAAACAGTCTAGCAGGAAACTTATGACCTTCTAATTCTATGTCACAACCTTCTATAAGCTTAGAAATCCTAGTAGATATACCTATGACAGTTTCTACATCAAAGGGGTCATCTACATTTCTTTTTCTAACAGGTAAATTAGTAGAGAAAGTAGTAGAAATAAAACTCCTACTAGCACCAAAATCAAATAACACAGGAGTAAGAGTTTGGTTTACTAGAAACGTACTTGACACAACATCAGGGTCCATCCTAGCCCCCTCCTCAATAATTGTGAATGCCCTGGCGTTTTCCTTCTGCCCTCATTCCCTGCCTTCTTCCCTGCCCCGTAGCTCTCAGCCCTCGGCTTCTTGCAGTCCTTGCTCATGTGGCCCTCTCCGCCATAATTAAAACACCGTGCAACCTTGCACTCTCTCGCCATGTGGCCAGGCTTACCACACTTGAAACACACATTCAATCCCCACCTACACTCACTAGTACGCTCCATTCCACACTTACCATACCTCTTTGACCCCACACTGGGTGTGACCACACGCCAGTCACCCCCTTGCAACCTTATTTGAGGCGGCCCCGCCATGTCCAAATCTCTTCTCGTTCCAATTCCAATCTCCATCACCTTTCTTACTCGCCTCAGCCACCACCACCTCTCACTCATCATACAACATTCCCACCAGATCAACCACCAACCTAAACATACTCAGTTGGCCGGTCATCATGTGCCTGCGTACGTCCGCTGGCAAGCCCGGAATATATCTCATAATCTTTCGTGACAGAGGCGTCACCTAATCTGGCACCAGCCTTTCCATTTCATTAAACTTGGTGGTTCATAGTTGGTATGTCATGGTTCCCGCCTCCAGGAACTCTATTCAACCTTGTCCAACTCCCAATGAGAACATAATTCCTCAATCACCACATTCTTCAAATTTGCAACTTCATCCTCCTAATAACCCTGCTGCCCTCAGCCTGGACAATATTATCCTACTAGCACAAGGCCAAGTCCACGAATGAGTGAGTTGCAAAGTTCACCTTTTGATCTTCCCTACACTCGTTGACAGTGGCCAGTTATGATTAGCCACTTACTTTACTCTTCATACCCTTAGGATTTTCTATCCTGACTACATCAGTATCTAAATCTACTAAAGCACATAAACCACATAACATACACACATAATACCGGTTAACATTAAAGAAAATACCTAATGACACGTAGCTACTTGAACTGGCATCCTTCCATTTTGTCCTATTCTCAGTTTAAGTTTAGGTTTTAGAAAATATTTACCCAATTCACTTAAACTTTGGCTCTGATACCAGATTGTAAGGCTGGGACGCTCACATTTAGACAATTATCGCACATATAATATAAAAATACATTCAACATTTACCAAACATTGCAACAGAATTAATTTAAACGAACCATTTCATATATTAATAATTGCTTTTGCAAAATAATACAACATTGTTAATCGTTACAAAATATCATTTGTTCGCATTACAATGCAAAAACTCAACTATACAAAATGGATGTCATCCAAAACAAGCCAAGTAGCTGCCTCGTGCCATCCTCAACAACTCTTACCTACCAAATGGAAAATACATAAAAAGTCAGCATTACTGATTGAGTTCTAGTTTTATAAAACATAATATACTTTACCTTCATTTAAAACCTTTTCTTTTGTGATCATACATCATACGTACATATAGATAATCTTATTATTATCTTTCCTCATCATTCATTAGCATTCATTCATCATTGTACGTCATCATTATCTTTCGTTCTCATTCATTGTCTTTATTATCATACATTTTGTACATTCATCATTTACTTACTTACATTCCGGACCACTGCCTTGTGCTATACACTGAACATTATGCACGAAACTCGTTACTGGGCCTGAGGTCTATAAATAGACCCCAAACATTATGTGCGAAGCTGACTCCAGTACCTGGGGCAAGCGACAAGGTTCCCATACATATGGTCATTCACAAGGATTAGACCCCCGTGTGCATCCTTTTGAGTTAGCTAAACCGTACACAATTGACCTAACACCCTTCATTGGGTGTGAACCTCCTTATATTTGCTTGCAAGACTTTTCGTACATTCATTCTTAGTTTCATTCATTATTTCTTATGTTCCATTTTCATTATTATTAATTTCTGCTTTCGTTACATAATACTTTACGTTCATTGATACCAACATACCACACAAAACCACGGAAATATACGTAATAAGGAACATAAAGAAAACATAACATAAACATAAATTGCATCAACATGCATAACATCATCACTCATCATCATAAAACATCAAATAATCATCATACACCACCCCTGGGAACATCCTAAGTCATAAATTAGTTATTTTGGGCAACATTCTAGGAGCATGGGCACTATGTAGGCGCATGGGCCTGACTTAGGCACATGGTCACTATGTAGGCGCATGGGCCTGACTTAGGCACATGGGCACTTTTGGCGTCTGGGCACTATTGCGGCGCATGGGAACACTTAGACTTTTTGGCACTTTTTCAGGCGCATGGATACTATTTGGGTGCATGGGTTTCAGGCGCATGAGGACTTAGGCACATGGATTACTGTTCAGGCGCATGTGTAACTACTTGCAACTAACATCATCATAATTCAGACCCAAATCCGATTCTAACATATTCTAAGCTTAGTTCTATCATTTTAAGCCACATAAATAGGCTCATAAACATAAACTTAACCATAAATCATCCTAATCATAAACCCACCCACATTTCACACATACATACATATGGGTACACACACCCAATTATATAAAAAGGTTTTAAATACATTTCCAGCCCTGAAATTAGTTAAAACATGTAAAAATAGGGTTCTAGAACTCACCTTCAGCAACTTTCGAGTAGAACTCCTTCAAACCCGAATGCACTATGAGTTCAACCACCTAGAAACCCACCAAAACCACAAACCGTACAAAAAAACACACACATAAGCATATAACCGAGGCTAGAATCATCCAAGAACAACCTAA
This sequence comes from Flaveria bidentis, assembly GCA_018326385.1. Lineage (NCBI taxonomy): Eukaryota > Viridiplantae > Streptophyta > Magnoliopsida > Asterales > Asteraceae > Flaveria > Flaveria bidentis. The sequence continues at coordinate 2,488 of BJCM01051128.1, read as the reverse complement.
AATGCATGAAACTAACCTCAAATCATGTATTCTTCTTGTTCTTCTTTAAAACCCAAAACTTCTCTCTTCTCTCTCTCTAAATCCGGTAGTTCAAAAGGTGATGTGCAAGAAGTGGGCGGCCATGCCCATTTTTTGTACAAAATATATTATATTATTTTGTATCTTTTACATATTTATTGTATTTATTTCTTTTTCTTCATTTTAATTCTATATTTCTCATTTTTTTAAATTTTTGGGTGTTACATTAACCATGGCCCCATGGCTAAAAGGCACGACCCCGTGCTAGTATAATCTTTATTAAAGTTGGTCGGTTCGTAAGTGTAAAGTGGTCGGGCATGGTCTCGTGTTCCATAGGGCTCGACCCATGTTTGAGGTGGGCACACCCCCGTGCCTCATGGGGCACGATCTCGTGCGTGCTTTTGAAGAACAATACTTTTTGTCTTGTCAGATGTGCAAACATGGGGTATGCTAAGTTAAGCACGAGGCGTGTTCAGGTTGGGCATAGGAGCATGGTTAATGAGGCACAACCTCATTGTTGGACTTAAAAGCTTGGTTTTCTTCAAATTCTTGCTAAGTATACTTTTTTTCCATCTTGAACCTTTGAACACCTGAAAACATAATTTAACATTTTTAAATTCATTTTCATCATTTTAAGCAAGATATTAAGGAATAATTGATGTGCGTTTGATACGTTTTCTATGTATATTAATACACTATAAACACTTTACTAGTGGAACTAAATTAATACTATAAGATCACTAATCTTTATATGTAAACCACATACAAATTGACCTTGAGCTCTAAGCCTGCCTATATTAGCATCATCAAGTATCATATATTACGCTTAATAGTGTTACCAATACTTGTTATCTAGTAGGATGAAACCACAACTAAGAGAAAAAAAGGGTAACTCACATTCTCCCATTGATATATATTAGTGTTCACAATACATAACATATTTTAGAATTATGTTAAACAGGTACTCCAAGGCCTATAAGATAAAGTGACCAGATAAGTGATGTTGTCTCATAAAAAACTTACTAAAAAACCTAAAGGGACAAAACTTAATGAAGGGGAAAAGTGCAATGTGTTTGATTATAACTATATTTGTCTAGCACATCTATCGTATATTACATATAAAGGTTATGGTGGAAAACATGTAGTGCTCTGGTGCCTCCTCATCATTATTTTTCCACCTATCTCTTTTATTAAATGACAAGACATGTGTTACTGTCTAGTGGCTCATCAACCTTATCTTCTTGCTTCTCTCTTATTATATAATGATGTTAAAACGATAAATTATTTTAATAGTTTCAAATTATGAATTCAAAATTTATATTATTCAGTGGTATTATATTTTTTAAGTTATCATTATTATTATTATTATTATTTGTTCAACCTGTGTAATACACAAAATTTTAAACCTATATAAAATAGTTACAGGTTATAAAATCAATGTGAATTTGAGTTCTATTGAGGTGGTATATGAGGTGAGGGTTTGGTTTATTATTGATTAAGTTAGATTATTTATTTGCTTTTGTATTAGGAATATATTTCTTTGTATTGATTTTTTTAAAACATTAAATTTTTAGTGATTTTGGTTTAATGCATTAAAATTAAAATTTATTGATTTTGGTTGAAAACAAAGATCGTAACTTAAAAGCATCAATTTTATTTGAATTTGGTTGAACTGTATTAAGTTTTTGAAAAATATTATTGTGTGGATCCATAGGTCTTGCTAATTTAAAACATATTTTATTTTAGTATAACCAGGGCCGACCCATTAGTTATTTAAGGGAATCACTGGCTTGGGGCCTCCAAAAAGTAGGGACCCATTTTAAAAAAAAAGCCTGGTATACATTATCCCTTAGGCCCATTCATCATCAAAAGCCCCCTAAAAATCACCGAACGTTTCTTTTCTCGGTTAGGTAGTTAGGGTTCCGACTTGAAGACCCTTGGTCACCGAACCCTTTGCTTAGCCCTTAGCGTTCAACCGTTGATGACCTGAAGACCCATCACTTGTCACTTCAAAGTCTAGTCGTCTGCCGCTACACGCGTGCACACCGACTTCGATGGCCGGCGAGGGGTCGGTTGCGAGCTACGGTGTCACCTGCCGCCTGCGTCTATTGTCTGCGCGTTAAAAAGGACCCTCGCTAAATCTCTGATGTCCGAAATGGAGGCTCATGGCTATCTACTCGACTACTCCTCGTTAAATCTCTGAAGTCTGAAATGAATGTATACACAAATCTAAAATCTGAAGGTCAAGGCTGTTAGTGCTCTAAGAAAGATTAACATGTTGTCTTTAGTTGTCTTTTAATATTTTGTAATAGTATAGGGACTATTTGTGTAATTAGTTAGTTCCTTTACTTTTTGTTTTCAGTATAAATAGCTTAGACTTACAAGTAGTAAAAAACTAAGAATTGTATTCGAACCTGCTTTCATACTTTGTAATTGTCTTAGCTTGATATTAATGAAAACTTGAACTTTG
>BJCM01051126.1:6431-31723 GCA_018326385.1 Flaveria bidentis | reverse complement strand
ATGTTCATACACTTATAAACATGACTAGCCCATAAATTACTTATTTAATTTATTCTATCTAAAATAGATAGATGTTTAGGTTTCAAGTATAATTTTAAAATCTTTTGTTTTGATATATTAAATTATTTTTATTGAAGTTTTTGTTATTGTATTTTATTGATTGTAATTAATTTTAATTTTAAGTAACTATAAAAATCTACAGATTATGTTTAACGATCAACGAATGATGTAAATTCAAAGATTCTAGCTTAAATTTATTACTTTGAATCAATTTAAAAAAAACAAAAAAAACTTGAAGCCCAAAAACAAAACCGAAAAAACCGAAACCGAACCAAAACCGAAGTGAAAACCGAAAAAACCGAAACCGAACCAAAACCGAAGTGAAAACCGAAAAAACCAAAACCGAACGGTTTTAAAAACCTAGAAACCGAAATATTGGTTTTTGGTTTTGGTTTTAGCTTAAAACCGAACCAAACCGACTATGTACACCCCTAGTGACAGGTAATTAGTGTAAGTAAATTAGTTGTGATGTAAAATATAAGTAGGTTAGATGAGTTTGTGAGTTGTCGTTTTATAAATAGCTACTAATGATATTTAAAGTTTTTGTTAAATTTGAAATGACAAACGTTGTCGATTGTGGACTTTCAGATTGTTAGAAAAAGTTAGTCTTTTGGTTTGATTTAGATTGGTTTGGACTCACACTTTTGATGATGATGGTTGGTTGCAATTTTTAAACTCTAATTGGCTTAGGCTGAATACATCCTCTCAGTTACTAAATATATTCCGCTATTGATTTGATTGATTAGGGTTTACGACCGTATAAGGCCTTGTGTATGCTTGTATACGTCTATATAACATTTGGATACAACCATTTACCACTTTTATACGTCATATACTACATAATACAGGGTGCATGGTGAGTAAAAACATAACTGGAGGTTACGTTTTTCACAACCATACATACAAGTTTTGTTTCTTAGGTCTCACAGTCCAACATAGTAGTAAATATTTAGAGGTTGTTTGATAGGTTTTTAATGATTCAATTAAGAGGCTACATTATAATCGATCAAATGTACAGCTTGTTTGTTTCACTTAGAAAAACACCTTCTAATTGCTCATGGAGTCTTAATAGATGAGTTTCAAGAAACATTGAATGATTTAAAAAAGAATTATTATTCAGTCAGACATGTTAATAGCTCAACATAAAATTACCAACAATCTCTAACCAGAGAATTCTTAATACAAAAATTTAAGCAAATAACCATGAAAATTACTTAAATTACTTCTATCTACTATTATAAAGTGATATATAAAAAAGTTTATGCAACAATATAACCATATATCCTTCTCACTTCCTACATCTTTAAAATTTACTAGTGATGGATATAGAAGCGGCTAACGACGATGATGGTGGTGATGATGAATTCCGGTGTTATCAAGATGGTGTTTTTCTTTGTATCATAATCCTTTACTATCGTTATAAGTTCTTAATATTAGGAAAATAAAAAAATTATCAACACTGAAAAGGTATACTGAATATGATTTTATAAAATGTAAACATGTAAGACTTTGTCAAAGATTTTGTACATATGAACCCGACAATGATCTTCTTTTTTAATATAAAATAGTTTGAAAACTAACCAATATGGACAAGTGCGTTCTGTTCACATACAATTCTTACGTATTAAACATTTTATTTCATTAATTACTTTTAGTAACACGTGTATTACACTAGTTAGTTTTATTTAACCTACGTATTAAACGGGTTGAATAAATAAAAATATTAAATAAATTAAAATTGATTAATTATAAAACGATATTTTAAGATAATATATAATTAAAATTACGTATAAGTAAGTATTATAAGTAATAAAACTATGATATCAACTTTTTAAACTTTTGTTTTTAAACTTTTTTTGTTTTTCCATAACAAAATTTAAAAATTTTATTTCAGAGCAAATTGGAAAATGTTATTTTTTTAAAAACTATATATTATAACTCCCAATTGTAATTATTTTTGGTTTAGATTGTTTCATATATTTATAAAAGTTTATTGTTTTAGAAAAAAATAGTTTATAAGTTATGTTTCTTTAGAAATAAATTAATAAAAAGATCTTTTTCTTAATTTATTAAAAATCTATTTATAATAAAAAATAATTAAATACTATTATTAGCAATTAATATGATTATTTAATAGAAAAGGTAAACGATAAAATTTTAGTGAGAAAAAATATAATGATGTCTTATGTTTAACTTAGTTACTTTTTTTATTAAAGTAAACAAAAAGAATGCCTCATATTAAAATCTATATTTTTATCAAATGCTTTGTGCATTATACGACTAAGATAATGCCTCATATTAAAATCTATATTTTTATCAAATGCTTTGTGCATTATACGACTAAGATAATGCCTCATATTAAAATCTATATTTTTATCAAATGCTTTGTGCATTATACGACTAAGATAATGCCTCATATTAAAATCTATATTTTTATCAAATGCTTTGTGCATTATACGACTAAGATAATGCCTCATATTAAAATCTATATTTTTATCAAATGCTTTGTGCATTATACGACTAAGATAATGCCTCATATTAAAATCTATATTTTTATCAAATGCTTTGTGCATTATACGACTAAGATAATGCCTCATATTAAAATCTATATTTTTATCAAATGCTTTCTGCATTATACGACTAGCTTGGGTTAACTAATTTGTGAAATTTCAAGGTAAAAGTTTTACATTCATCTTACAATAAAGTTTATCCAGAGCTTAATTAATTAAATAGTAAGTTCATATAATTTTGTTACTCGTATATTAAAGTAAATAAAAAAACCTTATATTAAAATTTATATTTTTATCAAACGTTTTCTGCATTATACAACCTTGGGTTAACGAATTTGTGAATCTAAAGGTAAATTAACACATTAATACTAATAAGAGAAACCTATTCTAGTCACAATATATTAAGTGTTTTATTACACTGACTCAATAAAATTTGACTGAGTCAAAAATTGATCCAGTTAAAAGTTCTGATTGGATATACATCTAACTAGATATACATCTAACTAAAACTTGGTTGTTTAATTCGTTATCTGACTAAAACCAAATCGATTCAGTATTTAAGTAACAAAACCTACAAAAGTCACACCACCGGTCGGAACCACCACACCACCACCACTGTCACCGTACAAATTCCAACCGCCCGAAGTCGGAACAAAGGCGGTGCTTGCGGGTCATCCGCCGAAGGCGAAGGCGGTGCCTGTGGGTCGTGAGGTTGTGGAGGCCTGCGGGCGCGAGTCAGTCAGTCAGCAAAATTTTTTTCAAAGTTTGGATCAGCAATGAAGACTCGATCAGCTAGCCCCGAAGCCGAAATCAAACGGGCTAACCCACTGACCGAGTCAGCCGGTCAGCCAAAAACAAACAGCCCCTAAGTCAAGAAAGTTGAAACTACGAAAACTGAAATTAGGTAAAGAATTTTTGTAGATAATAGGCCGTTTGTAAATAAAGAGAGGTTTGTAGTAATAAGCAGAGAAAGCTAGGAAGCATAAGATTGAAAAGACGTTAATGTGGATGACTGTGTCATCAGTGCCTAATAGTGGAGGATGTGCATGTAGCAATGAAAATGATCTTATGAAGAGACTAAAATTAAGAAAGATGAAGAAAGTATATAGTGATGTAGTTCACTAGGGCCGATGAGCAAGATAGTGCTTCGGAAAAAGAAAAGTGAAATTCATAGAAAGACATTATTATCTAGGTGAAGTTTTGAATCACGAAGAATATTAGGGAGTGTTTGGTTGGAAAAATAAAATGTAATGAAATGGAATTGAGAAACTAGTATAATTTTCAAGTAAAATTATGTTTGAGTAAGTAATAAAATGTAAAACTAAAAGGAATGTTTCACTTCAATTCCCTTGGTTGTGGGATTTCAAATTCCCTATTTAGGTGGAAGGATTTTGAAATCCCACAACCAAGGAAATTGAGGTTAAACATTCCCTTGGGTTTTACATTTTATTACACACTCAAATATAATTTTACTTGAAAATTATACTAGTTTCTCAATTTATATTTATTTCATTTCATTCTATTATTTCAACAAACGCTCCCTTAGATTAAGAAAAGTTAATGCAAAGTCCCTTACCGTTACCAACATGTAGCTAGTCATTTCCATAGGAACCAACTTATAGAATGGGACAAAAATGTACACTTTTCACAAATTGATATAGTAATTTGGCATCATGATACTTTACCTAGGCGGAGTTCTGAAGTATACTTTATGATGTGCATTCAGAATATGACATTTGTGATTGTAATAACCAACTCTAAGATTCAATATGAGTGGTTCACATTAGTTACTTTCATTTTTTTAGTATAACTACATGACATTGTCCATATATGTTGTTATTAGGTTTTCTTTTCTTCATGTATTACTACTTTAAGAACAATAAATTATCGTCTTTGTTAAGGTATTTTCTTAAGGCATATGTTTTAGTTAAAGGTCATTTGGTTCGTAAAATGTTTTGCAAAGAAATTGAAATAAGAAATAGAATTGGAATTAAATTTGAAATCTTGTTAAAATTGATAAGGTGTTTGGTTGGTTAATTTTGAGTGGAACTGTAATGTTAATTTTGAACATTCCATAGGAATGTTAAACATTCCATGAAGCATTGGTAGAAATATAAATTCCAATGAATGTGGTAAAATTTTATGATTTCTATTTCATCCGTTTACCAACCAAATATGATTTTGAATGAAGTTTTTTTTCTAATTTCTTAGAATTCCGTTAACCAAACAGGGCCTTAAGATAGAGAACCTCATCTCCTTGTAATGTCACATATTAGGATAGAGAAACTTCACTCCTTGTAGTTTCACGCAAGTCCTATAGATCTTAAGTCGCTCGTTATGGGAGTAGCGGACTAGATTCATGATCACAGTTACAAGATATTCTCACCAAGGGTAGCGTGTACCTCTAATGTATGTTATGACAAATAGTTGTGCCTAAATCGGGTCATATAAGTAAATCATTAAGCCATCAGTTACATGATAAAAGTAAAGACAAAAATGAGTTGTATAGCCCCACACGTATAGGATGTGATTATATAGACACCCCAAAATTATAAATCAACGCCCCAAATTTCTATACGAGTCGTATAGTCCCATATGCGTCGTATAGGGGGTTTCGTATAGCCCTATACAGGGCGTATAACTCCTTTGACAACCCCCTAAAATTTTCTTGTAGTTAGTGCCGAAATTTTTTATACACGTTGTATAGCCCTATATGTGTCGTATAAGGGGGTTGTATAGAGCTATATGAGACGTATAGCTCTGACAGCCCCCTTGAATTTTCCTCGTTTTCTATCCTACACGCCGCGTATGAATCCATACGCAACGTATACGGGGGTGTCGGTTTATTTGGGTAGGTGTCTTTATATTAGGATCCATTTTATACCTATTAAATACATATATTAATTATGTTGGGTCTCGTATTTGAACAGAAAAGTACGCAACAAAAGATTAATCTTGACACAAAAACACCTATAAATTCCTGTTTCTCCAAACCCCTACACAGAAATTGATGTAAGCTTTGTTTTGTCCATTTGTGCTCATTGGATTCCCTCTAATTTTAGCATGATTAAGCAAAGTTATTTGTTCTCAAGAGATCATGATGATGATAATGTTTATATCCTCTATCAAAAAATTCAAGGGCTTAAATCATTTGAGATGTAAGTACAAGTGGTTAAATCCAATTAGCAGAAAAAAAAGTACAAGTGCTTAATAAAAATATATTAAGAGTTATTTCTAAAAATAAAGTTATTTTGTCTTTTTTATTAATTTATTATCATTATTATTAATTTACATGAGAACGTTATACTTATTTCAGGAAATTTGTTAAGAATGTAATTAACAATCTCAAAATAGACGAATTTAGAACTTGTAATTTTCATCTCGAGTTTAAATTTATATAATATAATATATTCTATTTAAGTTTAGAATTTGGCAGAAATTAAATCACAATATTAAACCATAATATTCTATTTAAGTTTTAAAAAAAATTGACTCTAAAGTATATATCATGTGGCAAGCAATAGCGTTCTAGTTATTTTTTTCTAGTGACATGAAAAACTATTAATTGAGAATTTTACTGGTATCATGAACTATAGAAATGCTGTCAACATTTTGTGTACGTAATTAATATAATAGTTAGTATTTATATTTCATCAAAATGTTGATTAATGTTATCGTGTAGAATTTTTGGTTAAATACATGAACTCGTCGGTTAATATCGATGGTCAATCATGATGATAACTTAAATAAACATGTCGTAAAAATCTAACATCTGATAATTATTGCATAGATTGTTTTTTTTTTTTGAAAATGATAATATTTTTAAGTCTTCTTCTTAAAAAGTTCAAGTGAATAGATTGTGATTCTTATGAAAGTGTAATGAACAAATATCAATATACCATAAAAAGTGGGAAAAAAACCGAAAAAGAAGGATGATTTTTGTACTTCACATAGATAGTAACTACACAAACAAAATCCAAACTTCTGGTTTTAATAATACCTTTTACTAATAAGATTGTTCATAGTGAACATTTTGAGGATGTCAAACATGATGATATACATGATGATATGATAAGTGAAGTTTCAAAAATCATTCCAAGATAACTGAAATATGCTCCAAATTCATAAATCTTGAAGCCATTAACTAGCACTAAACAAATTTTTTTATATTATTGTATCAATACAACTTTAAACGATAGTTAACTATTACACTTGATTTAAAATAGTATTAGTAAAATGGTTTTTATTTATATAACATTTTAACTAAACAACAACTACAAATAGTCTAATAATATTTACATCATACCCTTTTATATAAAGTGTTATCAAATTTAACGGTTAAAATAAAATCTGAAAATTAAAAGTTTGGAAGAACATGATTTGTATTGAGATTAAGGAAAGAAGTTAGTTAATGATAATCATTTAGAATGACATTATATTGAAAATGACTAAAGAAAGTATTTAAAATCAAAGTGCATTCAGCAAAACAAGCTTGGGTCTAGACAAGTTGTTTACGGTAGTTTTTTTATATTTATAAAACAATAATTTATAGATCCATAGCTTCAAACAAATCAAAATCTATATCCTTTGTAAGTCATCACTCGTATAAGAGAGACTACAAACTCGTGAATCAAATACATGTATAAAGTACTCATACTAATATAATATAGTGCTTATACAACAAAATAAATTATATAGTAACATTTGGAGTTCAAAATGGTAACACCGAAAAGAAAAATCCACACAAAATCTAAATGTCCCCCACACTATAGGAGACCCACCAACACCATTTTTATCTTGTTAATCATTTCGTTAACGTGTTCTTGCTTTATCACTCCCAACGGCTCATTAACAACAAGAATATATTTCGATAATTAATTTTATGCTTTTAATAACACAATTTTACATACTTAAACCTAATAAAACAATACAAAAACTACTAGAATTTATTTTTCGTGTTTACTCCCTCTATGGCCTATTTAGTTATTTTTAAGCCAAATGAAAATATTAGAATATTAAGTAATATTTTATACAGAAAAAACCGAAATTTGGACCCACGAATAGCATGTAGAAAATAAAGCTAAAAAGTCATAATCTTCTGCTAACATCTATTTCAATCTGATATTTGGGTATCAATCTCGATATTCTCCTTCGCATTATTCACACCACTATCTTTGTATCTACTTGTTTATGTTTTCTTTTCGAAATATATATGTTTGATTATTTAACATAAAAAGGATGAGGTACTTCTAATGTATAATTTCATATGAAAATCCCATTGATTACAAAACACTTCAAATATATAGGTAGTCGCCGGCCAATATATAGAAACTACTTATATCAAAGTTTATTTTTATTATTATATCGTAGTTCCTATGAATATATAAATATGATTTCAACGTTTATCAAAAGAAAATTATACATTGTATTAAAATGGAAAAAAAGGGCGCTGCTAACATCATATGTACAATCAAGTCTAAAACGTATACAAGAATTTGCACCAGATGATTAATTATAAGTAAAAAATTACATGAAACGGGATAAAAACACGTATTTATCATTCCAAACATGATACATTACACAGTTAACTAAATCACTGACTTTCTTTCATATTTTCATTATATGTGATTATCTTTCATATATTACTGTTAAATCCTAATGTATTTCTTGCAATTTTGTATTTAAAATTGTGGTTGTACTAAACATGTCTTACATGTATGCACAGATATAACTACACAGTTAACTAAATCACTGATTTTCTTTCACATTTTCATTATTACCGTTAAATCCTTATGTATTTCTTGCAATTTTGTATTTAAAATTGTGGTTGTACTAAACATGTCTTAGATGTATGCATAGATATAACATAAAATTCAAAAAACAATGAAAAAGAAAACCAAATTACTTAATTAACCCAATAAAATACAAAACAAAACAAAACAAAAATTATATTACTTCTAATTAATCGTCACGAAAAAAACCCCACACCAAATAATAAACACAAAATACCCTAATTTTTTGTTCAATTACATGCGAAAACCATTACCGATGGCTAAATTTGTATCCAAATGCGTTGTTTCATACACAGGCAGTTCATCATCCATTCCAATTGCAGACAAATTCTCCAATTCAAACAGATCGGAGCTCGTATGACTAGCATCATCATCATAATCTTCATCATCATCATCATGATCATCGTCGTCGTCGTTGTAATTCAGGTTAATTTCATTCTGAACTTTGAAACTGTTTGTAACTGTAATCAAATCGAACTCACATTCGACTTTCTTCTGGTAATTCCTCAACAAATTCCTCGCAGCTTCTTCGATGCGACGAGTTTTCTCGTTTGAGCGAACCCTAAATTCATCGTTGTTAGGATTTTTCACGAATTTGAGTGCATGTAGATTCGATTCGTCTCCGTATAGAGATTTTTGTCCACACGGTTGACAATCATCGCCGACGATCACGCTCACAGGATAGAATCGTACAGATCTCTTCTTGTTGCTGCTTAATTTTCCTCTGGATGATGGAGTTTTGCTCAAACATGATCGTGAGAACGAAGATGCCGATGAACACGTTGATCCACCGGCGGATTTTGATTGTGAGTCGATGCGAGTCCTGCCGCCTCCGCCGTAGCCACCGTCGCCGTCGTAACTTCCGGCGGAGGATGATGAACGCTTCGTGTTCTTCGCGTTGGTGAAGAGAGAGTTCAGAAACGTTGCTAATCGACCTCCTGGAGATATCGGTTGCTTCACCTTCTTCAAATCGCCATAGATCTTCATCGCTCGTGATTTCGTCTTCACGAACTTTCCTTCATGCTTCTGTTTCACTTCCAATTCATCGAATTGGTACCTCTGATCATACATGTTCATCTGTTTCACTCGTGTGCTGTATTCATCATGTCGGTAGCTAGTGCGAATAGGTTTAGGTCTCGATGAAACTCCGTAAACCGATTCAGCTTCAGACGACGAAAAACCACCACCACTGCTCGAATCCGAAGAGCTCGAACTCGAGTTAAAACTCCTTTTGATCACACAATCTCGACCATGATCGTACTTGTTTCCCCAATCATGTTCATAATAGCCATTCATAGTAAAACCACTCTGTTTCTCCCTAACAGGTTGTCCACAACCTACTGTATCGCGATCGGCTCGTTCGTCGATGGATCGATAGATCTCATCGAGCAACGACGACGAGAAGGAAGGATATTCTCTAGCTGGTCTATACATGATTATTGTTATGTGTTGTTGTACCAATATGAAGGAAGCTAGTGAGTGAAGTTATTGAGTATGTATCTAAGGGAAAAGGAAATGGGAACACATTTTCAACAAAAGGTGAAAAGGGGTTGGATAGTGTGTCTGGTTACAATGAGTGAAAATGGAGATTTGGGAACACAGTGGACAGGAGTGAATGATTTGTGGTTTAGAGAAGCCACTGGAGTGAAGTGGAAAACATGGGTTTGTTGATGATGAATTGATGATGATGATGATGAAAGAGAGTGAGAGATAGAGGTTGGTGATGGTGGTGATCTACAAATTATGTTGGCTGGATGGCTTTTTATAAAGGGAGATGAAGAGGACGTTGTAATGGGATGCCGATGCCTTTCTCCCTCTGGTAAGGTATGTTTACTTTACCTCCCTACAACTCTAATTCGCCTTTACTACTTGTTCAATCTTCTTTATTACATCTTCTTATTTAAGAGTTAACTACACGTCTACACAAATGATCTCTGTGATTAGTTTCGTTTTAGGTTTGATTATTAAAGTATTCTTATCGGTTTATCGACCGTAAAAAATATAAAATGCTTATTTTCATATTTTATATTTTTTTTAAAGATAAACCATAATGATCCCTCGTTAGGGGATCATTATTCATTTCTTATGTTTATTATTTTATATTTATATTTCTCATGAATGATTGTAAGTGAGAAAAATAGAAAAGAGAATTTTAATTAATTGTGTTGTTTACTTAAGATAGATATGAAAAAGCTCACGTGGGAGTTTTTAAAAAAATGAATGGAATGTTTAAGGGATGATAGTTTTTATGTTAATTTTGAGGGATGAGAAAGTTAATGTGAATGTTTTGACAAGTTTTTATATTAAGTATGCTAAATTATAATAAAATTTTGTAATTAATCTGTATTTAAGGTTTGGCTACTCTTAAATTTTCACTAAATATTATTGATTGACAAGTTAAAGATGATACTAACAAGTAAAAGTTAAATAAAAGATATTTTTAGAAAAAAAAATATTTAAAGGGTGGTAAGCATTGATTTTTAATAGATCTTCAAATCAGATTATAGACGAACAAAACCGATAACTAGAAAAGCGTCACATGTATTCATTTCATATGAATCAATTTCCTCATTAAATAACATAGGTCGTAATCATAAATAGCGTTTAACTGTTTAAATTGTTTAATATTATTACCATCAAAATAATCAATGATCAATTTAAACTTTTGAAATTTTCTATTAACAAATACACACCCATGGTTTGAGCCACATGACTCTTAAGTCTACATCCAACCTATAAAAAAACCTTGACTCAAAATGATTGCTCAACATTGACACCTTCCACTAATTAAATTAACTTCGAGTACAATTAGGCCATGATACTATATTATAATTATACTACACTATGGTACTTTAAGATAATCAACAACGCGTGACACACCTTAAGCTAAGTTGAATTTAATTTGTTAAGAATTTTTATAAAAGCTCTAAAATTAAACATCACTCCCTTTTATCAATTTAAAAAAAAAACAGTCGGTGTATATATACTTATGATTCTTAATATCAAGTAGTGCATCGCTCTGCAATCAACTTAAAACTCATCTCTTCCATCCATTTTTTAACTAAAGGTTTTTTTTGTTATAAATATACAAACACCTTATTTCATCCCTATTCAAAACTAACAGTACATAATCAATGACTAAACCTTAATTTCCTCGATCAAATGCCTATTTTTACCCAAATTGAAATCCCCACTTTACCAAACTAAATCTATGGTGTTTATCAAAATCTCACTTTATTACCATATCAATGACATAAAATTGGCATGCATGAACTACAACACTTGCATTGAACAACAATGATCTCAGAATTTAAAGTATTTTACAACGAATCTTCAACTTTCACCTTCTACATGTCTCTGTCTGGTGTTCTTCCTCCGCTTTATCTCAATTCACACACTAACACTAACATCGAAAGACCAAATAAAATTTTAATTATTTTTATGACAAATATTCCAAGTCATTTCTTTTAGTTTTTCTGATATTGTTTTTGTGATGTGTTATTTTAATTTATGTATGCCTTTTACATTCATAACCCTGGTATGCTATCGATAGACTTGGCGACAATTAAAATACATCTAAAATTTAGTTGTAATGTGATCCATCGTATATCACTATTTCTGAAAAAACAAGTTTTTCTTTCTTTGCTTCTTGCTTGTGTAGTAGTGTTGATCATCCTATAAACTAACATACACATACACAATGACACTTAATGTGAAGCCTATTTCATTTCCAATCATTTTTCTTATATTAATCATAATAGTTAAATAATAATGATATTTACATCATACTTGCATGTAATATATATTGAAAATTTAAATATTATTACATGCAATAGAAATATATATATATATATATATATATATATATGTGTGTGTGTGTGTGTGTGTGTGTTTTAGCATGTATGGTAATAAAAAGATACATATAACTTATATTTTAAGCAATAGACCCTATCTATAGCCCTATAGGTAGTAGCCATCTTAATGCAAAAGAACATAAAAATATCATCTTTCTTGTCAAGGTTCAAGTTAAGTATTTTGTAGGTGTGTACATATGAACAGGATTAGTGAGAAAGCATAAAGATGTTGGTACTATAATAGATTAAATAGTGGGCGTATGTTAGTGGTAGTAACCTTAAATCACAAGTAATGTGTTACGCATGCAACATTCCTTACCTTTTTACAAATATATACAAATACATGTGTGTGTGTGTCCGTGTGCATGGAGGTGGGGGATCTAGCTAGGAGTAGTAGTTATCGCCAGTGGGAATATAATCATTCTGCTCGTGGCTTCTCCATCCTTTTTCAACATAATTAATTTAACCAAATATGCCATTACAAATATAATAATATACACTCATACTTTTGATGTGTTCATTTTTTAAAAATTTACCCCGAGCTGCCCTAGAAAACATAAAAGGAAGACGTGTGATCTAGCATCAAATTATATCGAAGGTTAATTTACAGAAAGGAAGAATAAATTATTTTCTAAAGAGACAATATTTTTTGAGATTGAATTTATAACAAAGCCAGATTATATTTTTTTGGTGTTTTGGTCGATGAAGACATATCTTTTTAACCGCTTTCCTCATCAATATGCTCTATCTGTTTTTACCTATGTTCCAACCAACGTTCACATTACTAAAACCACTAAGGATGAAATCGTCTTGATTTACCACTAAAATCTCGTTGTGAAAAGTTATCTCTAATAGGATAAATATGGACCTTTAAACAAATATGCTCTTCTAGATTTTACATTTTTTATTAAAGTGATAAATGAAATTTGTTTATGTTTCAAAAGATGAAAGATCATCTGGTTCAATTCTAGTCAACTTACTATTAATAGATGAGGAAAAGGGTTTAATGGCTTCTTTTCACAACAAAACATTCCATATTTTCCAAATTTCAAGTTTAAATAACAACTAAAATCATTAAATTGAGCATAACCGTTTGTGATAAAAAAAAAAGTAATAAACACATAAATCATTAGGGATTCATTCAAATAAACACATAGCTTATGTGATACAAGGGAACGGAAGCATCAAGCATCAAACATTACCTGTAGTTGAGTTCGTGACCTTCAAGATCAAGGCAAATTCTTGAATATCGATTTCGAGACCTTCAAATTTTGGCTTCAGTTCGGGTATTGCCCTCAAAATCTAGGTATGCTCCTTGAATCTCCTTCCAAATCGCATTCAAAGTTCAAAATCTACGGCTGTTTCAAGAGGAGATATCGCCTTCCAAAGTTCCATTAGTCAAGAAAGAGGGAAACATGCTCAACTACGATGATGGGGAGGGTTTTGGGATGAGCTAGGGTAAAAAGGGATTAAGATTTAAGGATAGAATAGTAATTTGCTAGATAAAATGAGTGTATAAAAACATACCTAGGACTCATTTTTTGAGGTTTGATACGTGGAAGAAGCTAGGATGTCATTAAGCCAAATTACTCTATTGGTTATATACTTAAACCAATAATACTAAAGGGATCACTTCTAAAAAAACCATGAGTTCACTTGAAAATTTAGTATTTTAGGATCCACTATGGGGTTCAAAAATCAATGGGGATGTTTGACCCACTTCATCGAATGGTAGTTTCGCTCCTGAGTAAAAATCAATGGACTTGAAAACAAAAAGGTTGTTAAACTGGCAACTCTAGCGTGATAGCCTAAGCAAAAGCGCATATCATGTTGTTATGTAATGTCCATAGGAGAGATACAGACAATAAGAAATGTTTCAGCTTAAGTATTCTGAATTAGAGGAGAATTTTACCTTTTGGCGGACTTAGGTGAGAGCAATCTCAAGATAGGTGACCTTCATGGAATTTTCACTCAGGTAACCAATGAAGATCCCTGGGGACAAAACTGATAATATTGGTTGGTATGAGAGGCTAGATGTTACACTAACGGTCAAATTGACCAGCTGATGAAGCGATGAGGCTAGCATAAAGGGTTTTGTTATGCTTTTTGTTGCTTTTGGTGATCGATACATAACTAGTAAACATACCAATGTTGCCACTGGTTTTTGTTTTAACCAACTAGTCTAGTCTTGTATCCGAAACATGGGAAGAAACTAATTGTTTGACCTTGCAAGTTTATGCTATGGACGACAGGCAATATTGATTGACACTTGGAAAGTGTATTATTAAGGTCTGATCTATGGTTAGTGATGTAAAACCCAAACCATGTATAGGTTCAACATGACCCACTTTACAACAAAAACAAACGACAACTAACAACTTTATGCATCTTCTCTGAGTAAACGTACGTCTATGATGCTATGTCTAATTGACACCATGCTTCAACTAACTTAGAATTAAATAGAAGTACAAGCTACATAGAATAAAATATAACTTTACACTTTTCCATCCCTCTTTTAACAATTAGTTACACATGAATCACTAAATAAGAAATAGCTAATTACAACCTATAACCACTATGACACGTACAAAGTGCTTTGAATGAGGGACAAAACCACTATGACATGTGAGACATATTTCTGGCCATATCTTCCCTTTGTACACATATACTTATTCATTTCACCTTTTTAGAAATGCATTTTATCTGTTTAGCAATGCTTTGAAGTTGCTACCAATTTCTCTAGTAATGAAATGGCACAATCTAAAGTTCGAATGTAGGATGAGTAACCCCCTCTTGATAAAACAAGAGGGAAGCTTTTGCTTCTTTTTTAGTTCAAAAACTCCTACACATTCAGGTCAAAGTCTTATTCATTTATATATTGAGCTTCAATTGTAGCCAAGTCTTGATAGAAATAATTATGAGCATTACGTTCATCTATAACTTTTGTTTCAAGGTTAGCATGGTAGTGATATGAGCCCAAGTGGCGGTGTATTGAGGGTTGCTTTGCGTTATCTAATGATGCTACCATAGAAATTACTTAATTTCACAGTGCAAATACGTATCATGCTTTGGTACCAAATCTTTGGGTTGCTTTTTCCGAGTTCTCTTACTAGATTGTTTATTTAATGAGCATTCTCAATATTATGCCTTAAAGATGACTCGAACATCCATGCTCTTTAGCACGGGATTTTGAGTCTCACATGTCTACCATTTCACCATCAAGACATCTTGAAAGTGCATTGTATTCCATGCGTACGACATCTATCTAGAGTGATCTATGGAATAGTAGAGTGTTGGAGGGTAGTGGTTTACTTGCGACAAATGTCAGGGATTCGAGTCCATTTATCTCCAACTCGTGAACTTAGCTATATGACAGCACCCAATTTTTCTAATTCAACTATTCAATATTTTATTCTTCATTCTTAGACTTTTATGAGACCCATCCATTTAACAGCAGGCTAGGACGGTATAGCACTACTATAGCCTTCAAATGAAGGGCAAGGTTCAACCAAGGAAAGGTTTACGTTTAAGTGAAAGCAAACACTACACTTAGACCACATTCTTGAAGTGGGTTGATTTGGGTAATTTATATTCGTTTGTTTTATGGTTAGATATGAGTGTAGTCAAATTTGCTAACTCATAACAAGTCCAAACAGGCTAGCACCACCATTGCCTTTGGCATCTAGTGGTCGTTGCCAATATATAGTGTACCCTTGACCCAAGTCATTTTGACTCAAACCAACATGACATAAAGATGTTCGTTTGACCCGTTACGCAACCAGACCCGCCTTTATTTTACGCACATAGTAAACACACTCGCAAGGAGGATGATAAGAAATCTAACCACCACGAAGGAGATAAAATATTCAAAATTCATAACAACAAAAGCAAAAAAAATGCACAAAGAATCCAAAAAAGTAAAGGGGTTGTGTTTTCCAAATTAATTAATAAAAGAATTACAAGCATCACTTGTGCAGCTGATAAAGACTGCTGGCACAATGCATAGATGAACATGGGGATTAACTAAAATTTTGAACAAAAAAAAAAGATAGGGGGATTCTTATGGGGGCCCTTGTCATTCTTTTAAGAAATATGAAAGAGATGCTTTTTCTTCTTTTGCGATCCATGGGAATAAAACTTGTATGCAGACAAGAGTGTTTGCAATCCCGATAAATAGCAATCTCTCGAAGTAGAAGCTAAGGACTAAGGAAAATACCAAAATACAAACAAACTTGATAAAAAGATCATCACTTTTGCTTTAACATCACATGCTTCGTGAATCATGACCATGAATTCAATGAAGAATGCTCAAGTAATCAATCATAAACAAGTTTGTTAACACTCAAAACAAAACAAAAACAAAACACCAACACAAACATACTAAGCAAAAATCTTACTCGTATAGTAGGGTACGGAAAGGATGAGATAAACACAAACCTTACATATATCCTATGAGATATAAAAAAGCTGCTTTCAAATAGACTCACGACTTAAAATTTTCATAAACACATAAGATTTAGTAGTGTGCACTTGTTTAAAGTGTGTTTAAGAAACTTAACTAGCAATAAAAAAGGTGAGGAACTGAGGAAGGTGCTATGTAAAGAAAGGATGTCCGTACAAACCTTGTGTCCCACTAACCACCATGCCACAAGTTCAAAAGAGAAAAACTAAGAGAACATATTATTGATCCAAAATATAATTAAAGCAATCTGATACATGTATGTGATAAAGTAACCCATATGTATGGCCTACCCCATCCCAGCCCAACAAGGAGTACACTATTACGTGTTTATACTTTATAATGGCGTGTCTTTTAAGTGGTTAGGGTTTACTTGTGAACAATTAGTAAGGAATCGGTTAGTAAGGAATCGGTGTTAGAGTTCTCCGTTCAAAAATAAGTACGCTATTATTCTATAACTTCTAGTTTCCTACAAATATTCATACCAAAAACAAGCCAATGGTTAAACCGGTCTCTAAACCAGTAACCATGGATAAGATTGAAT
Organism: Flaveria bidentis; assembly: GCA_018326385.1. Lineage (NCBI taxonomy): Eukaryota > Viridiplantae > Streptophyta > Magnoliopsida > Asterales > Asteraceae > Flaveria > Flaveria bidentis. The sequence continues at coordinate 14,504 of BJCM01051126.1, read as the reverse complement.
CAGGCCCGCCGGTCTGGGCTAAGACTGCAACTGGTCCTAATCGAATCGTTCTTTTTTTTCAACTTTGTACGTTAACATGAGCAACATGTTATAAAGGAGTTAACATTTTTTAGCTATAGACTGCTGCATAAATAAAACATTGATCACATTTGAACCTGTTAGATTTCATCCATTGAACTACAATAATCTTTCTTAGCTTTATTAGTGACCAAAACCTAAAAAATTCTTCATTTCTTCCAAAAGCAATAAATCACACCAAACTTAGACACTTAGTTGGGTTATATTGTTTGTGGGCTGAAAATAATGTTTCCATGATAATGATTGGGCTGAAATGGCCCAAGTCCAAACAACCAAAAGATTAAAAACCAGGTAGAGACCAAAATCAAACTATTTCCAAACAACTTAAACACGCAACTGAACCAAAACAGATCCATAAACACCCATACAACAAACCATACCATAGGTTCAAAAAGTTTTTCTTTCGAAGAGTTTACTTATATAGATAAAATAGCCCGTTAGCCTGTATAACTTATAAGAAAATATTAAAATTAAAGCGTTATCTCAAACTCTTAAAGGATATAATATAAGCTTCAATTTCCCACACATAATTCGTTGATTTTCAAACGAATGGTGACACACCCTGAAGATGTCACATCTCTGGAAAAGAAAACACAAAGTCACCACAAAAATTAAATTATCGTCTCCAAACAACAAAGGCTTATTATCACAGGTACTGTTCTTGAATTCGAGCTCTGTTTTGTTCCCACCATATCCTTGCATTTGCTTCCCCGAACTTTTCTCGGCTGCATAACATATATTCACCCTTTTCAAATCTCGATTCATTTTATCGAAACTATCATCTAAGCGAAAACAGAATCAAGGGATGATGTATCCATACTGAATTAAACTAGTCAAAACTTATACAAATATAATAACATCTATTTGGTTTCGTTTATGCCAATTCCAGCAAAACTTGTCGGATGATGAAAATGTCATCCGAATTTCACACAGACACTCTTCTTTTAAAGATGTTTGTAAAGTTGAAATCTAAGTTTTACATCATTAATTTGTTGCCTACGTCCAAAAACCCAAGACATTTGACGATTTAGGAAGAAAAAAAACATTTACAATTTTCCAACTAGTTTTTAGCCATAATTGGCAAAAATGAAACAAAATTTATAATAAAAGCTTGTTGGATGACGAAAATGCCCTAAAGATACAAAAGGATGTTAATACTCTTGCTGGAGTATCAAGATGTCCTGGTTTAACATTTTGTAGCAAACAATTGGATTTACAGCATGTATTCGTTGCACACTAATACATGGTTTTTGGGTAGGGGCATTATAGTCATTTTACAATTTCCCAGAAAGTTTTTTTAGCCACAATTGGCAAAAGTGGAAAAAAACTGATACTAGAACTTGTTAGATGACACTTAAAAATTCAAATAAAAAAAATTATGTACTCTCGATCAAGTGTCAACATGTTATATAGGAGCATTTTGTCATTTTGCAAATTCTTGACTAGTTTCAATCGGAATTGGCATAAATGTAAAAGATATAATGCGACAATTTAAAGTTTTACTGGCCTCAAGTGGCTTGGTGAAACATTTTCAGTACCACAATGGCGTATGTGTGTATTATCCTGAAAAACATCGATTTTACCTGAATCGAACACGCCTAAGCTCACGATTGCCACCTGGCAATGCTCTGATGGTGATGTAGACGCCTGGTTCATCTTGCTCAACCCATTCGGTTTCCAAATCACTCGCGTTGCTCATAGAAAGCTCTCCAGAGTGATCATCACCCTCTCTGGATGAACTACTCCTTGCAGAAGCCAATGATGATGTTTCAGTTTTGGCCCCACTTATGCTTGACAGTGCAGGCGTTGATGTGGGCCCAGTGGAGATGTTACAAGTTTGTTTCGGGTAGAAATTCCTAGGTGGCGGCTCCTTGCTAAGTGGTGGTGTCACTGGGCTGTTCCCAAAAGACTCAATTTTTGAGCTCTGTAGGGGATAATAATTATCTGCATCAGTTATGCACAAAAGGATGTCTACATGTGTGCTGTGAAATTAATGATATTGATTATGTTAATAATTCATTTCTAATCATGAAAGCTTAAACAAAATTGACTACTTAAGGAGGTTATTTACTAATTTACCCTTCATTTCTTACAATATTTCTTGTTGTTAGTAGTAAAAGATTGGTCATTAGAATTAGAGACGAGGAATATGTTAAATACGTTCATTAATAAATATTCATATAATATATATATCAGATTTTAAATTTAAATACTTCACCAAGATATAAGAATGTCAATTTTGACCCTTTTATGTATTAACTTCTTAAAATAAAAATTTTGAAACACTAAAAAGTTGATTATTACAACTAAAAAGCACATAATTATAGATGGGAAATGTTTAAGGACACATTAGGAATACAATTGATTAACTTTTTTATCACTCTATAAGCATTTCAAAAATATATTACATCACTTACGCCATTTTATCTGTTAACTTCTTAAGATTAATATATGTCAAACACAAACAGTACATCGTTACAACTCAAAATCACATCCAGATATTATCTCAAGCAACACGTTTTAATAGAGTTGATTATGTAATCCTGATTATTTAATATCATGTAAGTGGTTTCCAAATGCACATCCAAATGAACTCCGAACCCCATTATAACCATGCACAAATTCACCCCCAATCAGACAATAAAGTGATATATTAGTGGAAGAGAATACGAAGACTAACCTCATCTTCAGATTTTGGTGGAGCGGATACTGGTACACCTTGCTGATTGAAATGCTGAACATTATATAACTCCATAACCTTGTCCGAGTTCTCAGCCCACCACCTTTGAGCTTGCCTTTTGTTAAACATTTCACGACTTGTATAAAAACACCATAAAATTGTGACAGAAATCAGAATCCAACTCAGCAAAACTAATTAAGTATTTACTGATCATTGTCCCTATAAGGTATGTCAATTATGCTACTAGTAATTAGCTTCACAAGAACTCAAAATTGTACTTCATTTAGGATAAAATACATTTTTTTAGATCTGAAGATGTTTATTTATGCAGATATCTTCAATTAAATGCGTTCTAAATAGGAAAAAAAACTTAAAGCAGAGGCATAATAGCATAACAACCATTACAATTGATAACTGTAATTGACTATTGTATGTGTACAGTGCCAGTTACTTTTTAATGACATTTTTAGAAGTCATCATACACATCCTACCATTATCTTATAATAATTTTATAGGCGAATCTAAAAAAGATGAATCCTTCGTGTCATGGTCACTATTTTACAAGTCACATAACAGTCTTTTTGATTAACAAATGGAAATGATGGATAATATGACTCCTACTTAGGATAAGAGTTTCCCTTCATTTGCAGTGATGTGTAACTCATCTTAAACAAAGAACAAAAAAACACGACCTTAGCGTTTAAGATGCAAGATGGTCCCCTAAGTTTTCAAGGGCAGCAGCTCAAATTAGCTCTAATTCATTTTGGGATGAAGGTTAAATACAACTTTAGATCTGAAATGAAATTTGAAAGGACCCCCCTGCATTATTTGGACCACGATATTATTAAACCAATTATGGTGAACTGCAGGAATTGAGGGGTCCACTCAGTTCATAATCCAGAGAATAAAGAGTCGCTATCGCTGTCTAACAATAACGGGGTGCATGGTAGGTAGAACCACATGCACATCAACAAGAGACAATCTTCCACCCCAACTTAAACTTCATAATTCATATGCATAGTGTATTTCCTGCTACATATGCTTTAAAAAGGTGATTATGCTGCACCTGAGCCATCAACATTCCAATGTGGGAACTCTCTTTAGAATAAAATGGGGTTCACCATGTGATGCTAACAGCAGAAAATAAAACATACGTATTGTTCGCCAATCATTGTATTATGTAGTATGTATCAATCCCTAGGAATTACACAAGCAAATAAGATGCTTTATAGAATTCTTTATATGTTTGAGTATGGCTTTTCTAGCCAAAATGATAAAATAACACAAGTTAGGAAAAATCCTAAGCCCTCTACAAGTTTGGGTACCATCAGCTTAACTCATTTTAATTGCTCTATTCTCTATGTTGTCGGTCTCATGTACATGTTTGCCCATCAAATAAATGGTCCCACGAACACATCTTTATTCCTTTCAGCATCATGTAGAAAAAACAAACAAGACTTAAAAAGGTAAACTATAATAACTAAAACAAACAAAACTTAGGCTCTAACAAAATATAATAGTCCTCAAGATGTTAGGGATTTATCATTGTATCTTTTCTCCAAACTTAGGTTTCATTACTTTATGTTGTTGCTCGTTCCCCCTATTTCTTATTGTCTACTCTGTGGGTCTCGTCTAAATTTATTTTACAAATCAAGAGTTCATTTTTTTAGTGTATAAGCAAAGCATACAATTGAAACCATTGAGTGAATATATTACACGACTAAAACAAACAAAGCATTATGGTCTAAAGAAAGGATATAATGGACCCACAAAGACTTAAGGATTTGTCGACTGTATATTGCCTTTACAATAGTTGTCTTCATTATCATTTGTTTTCATTATGTGATAAAAGCTAAGAGATATTGCTGATGTTAACCCACACCCAATTGGGGGCCACTTCCATAATTTAGGGCATTATACAACCTATTGACCAATACACATGCAACTCAAGAAATTTGACTTTAGCAACAGCAAACCACCATCATTACCAAAAAAACAGATCAAAAGTTAAAACTACAATTCGAGTTCAAATCAAACCAGAACCAATACCTGAATCGTATCCGTTTTAGATCATTGCCTCCATGAGGTAACGAATGAAACGTGATGAGAACCCCTGGCTCAACCTGAGCAACCCACTCTTTAACCTCATCTTCCTCAATGAACTTGATCGATTCAATTCGGTCACTATACGATGCTGGAGTGCTCCCACCACTCGAAAGCCCCTTCAATCTCGCCTCCATTTCCTTACCCCAAACCCTAGGTGTAGAATTACAAGTCCTTTGATACCCACAGTGAAACCTATCCGACACTGAACCAGCTTCAGAGTCCGCATAATCACCATTCTGATTTGAAGATCCGGAGCAAGGCTTGCAGTTCTTATAAGCTCCAGATGCCTTCACTGCAATATCCTTTATCTGAATAACAATTAACAGCACACAAATTATAAAAACTTAATCAAATGATCAAACATCACGATTCGATAACAAAAACGACGAAAACGACAGTTTAACCTGAGATGTGAGAGCTTTAATGGCTGGTGTAGTGCGAGGTGTACCAGCGGTATCATCTTCCTCCTGTTCATGAAGAGATCCACCGTTTCGTTGCTTCGAACAAGCAATACAAGTCAACATATCGATTTCTAACTCCCGATCTCAACACTCGTCTTCAAAATAGGTCAGATTCAATCCAATTTCAACCAGTTAGAGATGTAATCGACTAATTGCTTCCATCACAACAACTGGATCGGAGATAAAACTAAAGTACACAAAACACAGATTCAATTTCACGCGGTTTCCGCGTGTAATTAATTCAACAAACCGTTACAGAAACGGTAATGACGGAGATTGATGAAGATGCAAGCAACGAATCGTGTAAAGCAGCTCAAACTTCGAGCTTATTAAGCATAACCTAACCAAATACCGATGATGAAAAAGAAGAAGAAGAAGGAGAAGGAGAAAAACACACACGAATCATACAGTCATCTTCATCTCCACATAGAATTAGGGATTTGAGTACTTGAATACTTGATTATGATGGTTGTGCATTAATAACGGAGGAGAGAGAGTGACGTAATCATGTGACGTACGCCACCGTGATGTACACAACGGCCGTACCGGTGTCGGAGGCGACGGCGGACGGTTGCAGTGTACGGCGGCGATTGGTGGTGGCAGTGGTAGTTGTGGTGGTGGTACTGGTGGTACCTATGGCAGCTGCTTATAGTGAGTATGATATGAGAATAACTATTGTACTTTGGGTTGGTGTACGGTCGAACCGGGTTGAATGTACGAGGTGTTGAACCGGGATGTGTTGTCGGTTTTCGAATCAGACCGTGGACCGGGGTTTAGAAGCTTAATAAAAGTGAATTTAATGAGAAAGTGACTTAACATGAGTCGTAAGAAACTTATTAATGTTTTTTATCTGTAAAAAACTGGAATATGATTTTATTTTAACTAAAAAGAAAAGTTATTGCCTTATTAGGGCTTGCTTACCCGTTAAGTCGTTGACTCTTTTTTTTTATTTGCATTTTTTTGATGTGATTTTGGATTCAAATATATTTATTTTAGTGTTATTTATTATTAAGTGATAGAGTATTTTTATACATCAACAAAACTAAGGTGAAGTTAGATAAAACCAATGTATGAAAAGAGACCATCACCGATCTTACAAACTATATAATTAACTAATTGAGAGTCGTGTTATCTAAACCAACTCATACCCAAACTCCGTGATTTACGTTTGATCCACAACAATAATGGGTTTTGAGAGTTTGATTTTGCTATGTTACCTACATCAAATCATTTCTAGTTTCATACGAACCATAGTGTTAGTAGATTAAGGTCGTTAGGAATTTACTCCCGTTTTTTAGGTACCCTCACCACTATCCCAAATAGTTGTAGAAGACTCTCTGCCCCGATAAATTCAACCCACACCAGTAAATTCTCAACCAAGACATTTCGCGAATGAAAAACAAAAAAAATGTGATAAAGTCTTCAACCACAAAGAAGCAAAAAGGGAAATTGCGAAACATTGTCAAAACCTTTACTTTATAAGATGCAATTAGAATTCTGTATTGAAACAATCTCCAAACAAAATATGACAATTTCAAAATGACCAATTTAATGAGTCTCAACAATGGGCCTCTAACTTTCTCTGTCTCTCTAAACATATATATCGTAAAGTTTTAGCAAACTATCTTCATTTATCTATATCCTTGAAGAAGACACTTCAGCATACACTCAACATTCATGACTTGTAAATGGTCCATTACTTCAAGCTTTATCATTTTCCATTACCAACAAAAGACTTTAACAAGAGACTCGCAATCATTCCTAATAGTTTCTACAAGGAACCATATTGACAATTAGTCTCAAATGGCATATATTATATAGTAGTGAATATAGATTGATTTTCATCTCCCATTCAATGTCAATTCAACAAGTTTGAAAGTATAGTCAGAGGTTAAATAACATGTGGGAAAAATCTGTCTGGTATATCAATTAGGTACCAATTTTGAGGTATCAAAGATTAAAAATTTAGCCTCGGATGCTTTACTATTTTGCAATGCTAACCATTTTTAAGAACACCTGTGACAAGTTAACATTCCAGATTATTTGACTACTCAATAACATTTGTCATGGGGTTGTCTTTTCAAGGCCCGTATGGCACCCACATGCCACATTCGCCCCTCAATCAAAGTAGTCTCGATATCTTTAGGCACCAAAAAATATCACATTTCTTTCATACCCTATCAATAGTTTTATTATGAGTAAGATTAATTTCTTATATTTGCTTGTTTCATTTTACCATTGACTCGTTTAAGGAGTGTAAGCACTATATTGTAAAAATATCCTTAATCGATGAGGCTCTCTCCGATGATGTGAATGAGTAGTTGGTGATCCGAAAACGTTTCAACACAATTTTATTAGATGTGATCCCTACCTATTTGGTTCTTCAAATAAGCTCGTATACGCACATAGAGTATAATTTGAAGAAAAAACTTAGTTGGTGTGGAAAATGTCAAATGTCATTTAGTAATTATAATTGCTTTTTCCTGTTAGTTGAGAAAATAAAAATAATAGCAATTTTCTACTTGGGTTTGTGCATCTTTTGGTAAAAGGTCAATTTGGAATTGAGGTTTTGTAACTTGGGTCTTGACTCTTGATACACATTGAATACATGTGGGCTAAAATCGTACACTTAAATTTAAAGCCCAACTAAGTTCACAGTTCGCAAACAGTGAAATTATGTGCGCTTTAACACTTACGCCCCGTTTAATTCACATAATTTTCAGAAATTAAATTAAAATTGTAAAATTT